>JARYGA010033765.1:0-22910 GCA_030545235.1 Helianthus tuberosus
AAACACTTCTCGCAAGGCTTTACAACTTCAACAAACTTCTCAATCTCGATTGTCTTTACCTCTTCAACCACTTTTTCTTCTTCAATCACCTTCTCTTCTACCTTTGTTAGTGCACTATGTTTATTGACTTCGTCTTGTATTACGTATTAAGATAGGATTATCAGTGCACAAGGTTTGAGAAATTGTAAATTGAGGTTTAGATGAAGATTTCGCTTGAAGTGAACTGGTGACAAGTTCAAGCGAAATCACACACATTAGATTTCGCTTGAACCAGATCTGGTTACCTTCAAGCGAAATCATCACATCTATATATAGGTGCACTTGTTATTCATTTGGCACGCGACTTCTGAAAGTGTAACGAAGTGCTGCTGGATTTCTGTCAAGGTTGTAATCATTGTTAAAGCAATATAAGAGACAGATTAAAGATTAACAAGCTGTATTCGTGTCTAGTTCTCTGATTCCGCCTTTGAACTGGACTTAAACTCTTCTGATCGACTCAATAGGGTCAAACAACGATCCAACAAGTGGTATCAGAGCTCAGGAAGAAGAGTTTAGCTTGATATCATCTATTTTCTGACTTCTACACCTTCTTTTTCAATCTGGACAAGATATAACGGTCAAAATGGTCTGAGTTTTTCACCGAATGTATAAAACAGTAGTCTAACAAAGCCTTGAAAGTTTGAGACCGAAATTCAAAGAAAAAAAGACAAAAACTGGACAGAAACTTGATTTCGCTTGAAAGAGTTCGTAACATTCAGCAGAGTTTCGCTTGAAAACATTGAGTGTTTGAAGCGAAATAGTTAATTTCGCTTGAAATAGAACCTGATATCAGATTTCGCTTCAACAAAAACTAGTTTGATTTCGCTTCAAGACTTAACATCTGTTTTCGCTTCAAGTCAGGATATCTGATTTCGCTTCAAGCATTAGTATCTAATTTCGCTTCAACTGTTTAACAGTTGATTTCGCTTGAAAGTTTGTATAACCTAGATTTCGCTTCAAGAACTGATAACTTGGGAGCTCGCTTCAAGTGGTCCATAGTTGTTTTCGCTTCAAGTTGTTGACTGATTGGGTTTGCTTGAAGTTGTTGGTCAAGAGATTTTGTTTGACGTCTGATTTCAATTCAACTTGGGTTTTAGTTTGAGTTTGCTATTTCGCTTGAAAAGTGAAATTTCGTGTCGAGAACATTTCACGGATACCGAGTGTCAGTCTATTTTCAGTTTATTTGATATTGATTGTACTGATTGTGTTTATTTGTGTGATTCAGGTTTGCATTATGGCTGAGGAATTCTTCAATACGTTTTACAACGCATTCGCAACCGAATCGTCTGAGACTTCAAATATTACGCCAAAAACCATTTCTAAAGTGCTAAATGAAAATATCAAGAATGATAACTTTTACGGAACTCATTCAAAGCCACCAGCCCTTGATAGCATTGAAGATTATACCTGGTGGAAAGAACGCTTTATCAACTGGGCAAAGGCGTATGCTCATGAAAGTTGGTTTTGCTTGGAGTATGGGTATGAAAAACCAAAAGACGATAAAGGCGAAGATCTTGTTTTCAAGAAGTTTACTAGAGAAGATAAAGCTGAATTTGGAGCTGAACAGAGAATGATAGCATTGATCCAGTCAGCAATCAGAAACGATATTTTTGCTTTACTAACTCATGACGGGTCATCTAAGTCTGTCTGGGAAGCTTTACGTATTAAAGCTGAAGGGGGTAAACAGATTAAAAAGAACAAAATCGCTTTATTAAAGAAAGAATTTGATCTGTTTGATAACATAAAAGGAGAGTCGGTGAGGCAAATGATTGAGAGATTCTGTCATCTAAAAATTGAATTGGAAAGATTAGAGATAAACAAAACAAGAGAGGAATTGATAGACAAAGTGATTGAAGCGTTACCACGAGCTGATCAGTGGCAAACGTTTGTTTTTATTTTGAAAAATGATGCTGTGTATGATAATATTACTCTTGATGCTTTGTTTGAAAAGATTGAAAGTCATGATTTGGAGTTGCAGAAGCAAAACAAGATGACTGATTCTTCACATCAACAGAATGTTGGCTTGTACTACAAAAGCAGTGTGCTTTCTGATAAAGGCGTTGGTTCACCAAAAACAGCATTTAGTGGTGAAAAGATGAAAGAACCATCAACAACGTCAACAAATCATCATTCTGGATATCATTCATCTTCAAAGACAAATTCTGATGATTCTGAAGAAATTTTGTGCAACATTGCTCTTAAACTGAAGAATTCTCCTGCAATGAGCATCAATGCAGCGAAGCAGCAAATGAGTTTCCTTGCATCTGTTCTGGAGTCATATGAAGGTCTAGTAGCTGGCAAAATTGGAAACTCCGAATTGACCAAAGAAGACTACGACCAGATTGATCCGGAAGAGATGGAGCTCATTGACATCCGTTGGTGTTTAGCTAGTTGTATTCGAAGAGCTCAGAGGTACATGGAGATTACCGGGAAACAATCGCTTGGAGGTGCTTCAACAAAGCTTGGATTCGACAAATCTAAAGTGACTTGCTTCAAATGCAAGCAAAAGGGTCATTTCAAAAGAGAATGCAGAAATTCTGAAGTTGGTGAAGGAAGTGAACGTCCTTTCAACGATGATTATTATCGAAAGGCGATTTACCATCGAAGCAGAGAAGAACCAAAGTTGATTGAAGATAAACCTAGATCAAGAGCTTGTTTTGTAATTCACGATGATGAAGGATTTGACTGGAGCACAGTTTGTCCAGAAGAAGATCGCTTAGAAAATGTTCGAAAAACAGCTCACGGGAGAGCTATGACAGAAGAAAGAAAGTTTGTTTTTGTTGCAGAGATTCAAGATGAAAACAAAGACAAAGAAATTGCTAAAGTCCAAGAAGAAAAAGTTGAGATCAAAGAGAAAACTCGGGAAGAGATTTTGAGTGAGAAGACCTACAGAGAAAGAAATGTGGTTTTAAATAGAATGGATGATATGCAGGAGGAGTATGAGATGGCTGTTGGTAGCAAACGATGGGATAAAAAAAGAGAATGTTACTATAACAGAGAAGGAGAACCAGTTGTTCCCAAGAAAGACATAATCTTCGATGATGTTCTTCTTGCAGTCCCGTTAAGAGCTGAATACTATAGAAGAGTATTGAAAGATGACAAATATGCTAAGCAATATGAAAAGGATATCAGATATGCCATGTTATCGTGTCTGAGAAAAAGGGATGAAGAGAGAATGAAGAAGAATGTTGAAGAAATGGTGAACAATCTGAAGAAAGTTGCTGAAGAGGTTAAAACAGAAACTATTGAAGTTGAAGCTGTGAAGGAAATCAAAAGTGAAGAAGTTGTTGTGAATGAAGAGGATAAGAAAGTTGTTACTGAAGAACAGCAGATTGAAGAAGAGATGAAGAAAGAGGTGAAGAAAGAAGAAAAGAATGAGAATTTGGAAGTTGGTGATGCTGGTAATGAAGCAAGTGTTGAAAAGAAGCAAGATGATGATGATCTGAAACAGACAGAGGTTTCTGAAAACACCGAAGTGCCAATCACTGAGGTAAATTCTGATTCTGATAACTTGAAACTGATTGATCAGTGCAAGAAATGCATGGAACCGTGTAGAGCTTGTACTGAAAAAGATGAGCAATTTAGAACAAGAGATCTTGAGTTTACAAAAATTGAAAAGATTTTCAAAGAAAAATGCAAAGAAATGCTGGAAAAAGAAAAGGTTTTTAAAGAAAATGATGAAAAACTTTCAGAAAAATGTAACAAATTAGAGAAAGAAAATGAAGTTTTGAAAGAAAATGTTTTGAAAATGACAAATGAATGTGAACAAAAGGAAATTGCTTGTCAAGAAATGAAGAAAGATTATGACTCAATGAAATTAGCATATGATATTATGAAAGAGTCATACGACAAAGTGAAAGATGAAATGAAATATGCTCAATCTAGAATGAATTATATGTCTGAAACAACTAAAGAGCTTAAACGAATGTATTCTATAAAACAAGATGTTGTTAATTCCTATATTGAGGATGTTGCTAAGTTAAAGCGACAGATTGCTGATTTAGAACAGGATAACAACAAGTTAAAGAGTTACCACGTGTCGTCATATGTGCTTGAAAGAATTTTCAATATAAAACCGGGTGATGGTGAGTCTGAGCAGAACAAGAAAGGCATTGGCTCAGAGTTTCATCAAGTTCCACCACCGGGAAAATTTGCATTTTATGATGAGGAAAAGGTCGAAAAAGCTTTCAACATGGTTGACAAATTGCCAGACAACATTGACATAACCTATTCCAAATCTGATGATTCTCATGATTCAGAGGTGGTAGGTAAAGTTGTTGAAAGTGTGTTGAAAGAAGAGTCAGTTGATACAGGTAAATCTGAATCACAGGATGAAGATGAAGGAAATATTCATGATGGATATCTGAAAAACACAAAATCTGAGGAAAATTTGAATGATGATTCAAAAGGATTGGTTTATACCATGATTGGATCGGACAAATTGTTCTTAGATGTTGTATTCCCGATTCAGAATGTGATTTCAGAAAAAGGTTGACAAAGTTTTCAAAATGGTTGAGATTGAGAAGTCTGAGATTTCAAAGTTTGTCGGTAAGAGTCATAGAGGTTCGTATACCAAACCTGGTTTCAAAAAGAAGAACATGAAGGCTGGGTTGGGTTTTAAGAAGAAACAAAATCAAAACAAAAATGAAATGCCGAATTTTCAGACAAAAATGAGTTTTGTTCAAGGAGGCAGTTTAGAAAAAGAAAAAGAACTCAAAATGAGACAATCTAATGATGAGTTCTTTGCTAAAAAGAAAAAGCAACAACCACATGTCAAAGATGTGCCCATGAGAACATGTTTCAAATGTGATCAAAAAGGACATCTTGCACGCAAGTGTCCTAATCTAAAACCTGTGGATGTTGACAAAAAGAAGATTGATGCTGAGAAACAAAAATCTGAGAATGTGAGACAAAGGTCAACCAAATTTGATTCGAAACAAACTTGGAGGTTCAATACAAACAAGTTTGCTTCAAATCAAAATTGGAAATCAAACCAGATCAGGTTCGATTCAAGACAGACCTGGAATTCTCATACACCCAGATTCAGAACAACACAGAGTTGGAAAACAACAGTTGATATGACAAAACCTCAAGAGTTTTGGAAACCAAAAGTTGTTGTTCAAAATCAAAATGTTCATAAAGATTCACATTTTTACAAACGAGGAACACCAAAAGGTCAAACATGGAGTGTTAAGAAACATGTTGATTTGGTAAAAGATGAGAAAATTGAAGTTAAAATTGAGAAAGTTTTTGTGAAAAATGACAAAGAATTTCCAGCATTGAATGAAAATTATTGTGTTGAAATGCCTAAGGTTCAACAGACCTGGGCTAAACTGTTCAAGTAATTTCAGTTAGCTGAATGTGCAGGTGCTCAAGAATACCAAAGATTGTGAGATTGGAAGTTGGAGCAGCCTGGCACAACGAGGAGAGGAGGCTGCTGGATCCTGTGTTGGTTGAAACAGGAAGTTTATATGTTTTCTGTAAATAAATAAACAATATTTTCAAAAACCCTAAAAATTGAAAAATTTGAAAAATCAAAAATATGTTTGTTTTTAATTTTTGTCAAATATTAAAAAAAAAAATATGTGTTGATTGAATATGCCGAAACCCTCACGGCTGAACAAACATGATTACTTTCATCAGATTGAAAAACGGTTTTCAAACTGTAAAAATCAATGTGTTGTATATCATGGGGGTATGTATATTTTCTGCAAATCAGAGCACTTGAAGTAGAAAATGGATGGCAAGACAAAGCTATCAGTGTTGGTTGTCAAATTTTCTTTATATGATTTTGCATTTTAGGGGGAGTAATATTGTTAGAAAATACAAAAACATTAAAATTTTTTTTTTTTGAGTTTTGCGTAAAAAAAGGAAATGATAGTACATCAGTAGACAGTTACAGTATGCTAAAGAATTGGAAAGTTTAAATGTGTTAAACGATCTCACCGTGGATGTGTCGGTAGATTTTTATACATTTAGTAAACTTTTTCGGGATATAAACCTAAATTCAAACACTTGCTTATTTCGTGGGGAACACTACTTGGATATATAGGTAACCCCTGAAATCTCGTTTGAAAGGTCTCTTAATCTGATATACTAGGTCTTTATACTCTATGATATCTGGGGTATTATTCCGGGACTTCTGCTGAACGGTAGTTCTGACCTAGTCCTTGGATAATACTTGCTGCAATGCTTGAAACATAGCATTAAACCCTCAGCATGCCGATGAAACAATAAAATTGATAGTCGCTGCTGTTGTAAGCAAAAAGATCCTCTAAAGGGGACATACCGTAAAGTCGAAGCTGATATCTCTCTGCGTATACGGAAGTATCGACCTGAGATCCCTCGGCCCTCGCATACCTAATTTATATACAGATATCATTGTAGTATACTCACCTGTAAGACTGATTATTGGGATTCTGGATACGGGAGTATATTCAAGAGGTGGGACACATGAATAGGTTTAAGTACTTAAGACATCTAATTCGTATCCTGAATCAGTTGAACTTTGTGTGAAAATTTAAGTGGATCAGTATATCGACAATCTAAGTGAATTGTTTAATACTTAAAGTGTTAAAAAGCTCAACGGTACTTGTGACTTGTCAAAAACTGATATGATCCTCTGACGCGAACTCAAACAAAAATATTGTTTGTAAATATGTTTGTATATATTTCTTTATTGCTTTATATTTTCAGAAAATACAAAAAGATTTTGATTTCTGCTTTATTTTCGACAACTGATGTCTGAGTGCTGAGTTTCAAAATCTAAGTATGCTGATTGTGTTTCTGAAAATGAAACAAGTTCATTAATTTGAAACTTGAAGTTTTAAAATCAAAAATTCAAAAACAGTTTGTGATATCTCCAAGGTCATTAATTTGGACTTGGTTGATAAACTATGAGGGAGTTGGATTCTTTAATACTGCTAAATTTATACAGTTTGTTGATAGGGGGAGTGGATTTTAGAAGATTGGAAGTGCCAGGTTACGATTCCTGGATAGTTTAAAATGTTGTTACTTATAAACGTATGAGTGATTGCAGATAGTCCAGACTATGATCCCGAGAGCTGAGTCTAAGGGGGAGTCTGAAGACGAGCTCAAAGTAAAGGGGAGTTTGTAGATGTAAAGCTAGGTGTCGATCCCAAAGCACGGAAGCTTGATGAAAGGGGGAGCCTGAAGCTGATAGAAGAAGAGAAGTGATGGATGCATACAATGTTACAATCTGAACGAAAGAAAAAGACAGAATGATCAAGACTGAAGAAGGTGTCATATTGCAAGAATAGTCACTGAAGACTTCGTCAATATCCAAGGGGGAGTCTGTTAGTGCACTATGTTTATTGACTTCGTCTTGTATTACGTATTAAGATAGGATTATCAGTGCACAAGGTTTGAGAAATTGTAAATTGAGGTTTAGATGAAGATTTCGCTTGAAGTGAACTGGTGACAAGTTCAAGCGAAATCATCACATCTATATATAGGTGCACTTGTTATTCATTTGGCACGCGACTTCTGAAAGTGTAACGAAGTGCTGCTGGATTTCTGTCAAGGTTGTAATCATTGTTAAAGCAATATAAGAGACAGATTAAAGATTAACAAGCTGTATTCGTGTTTAGTTCTCTGATTCCGCCTTTGAACTGGACTTAAACTCTTCTGATCGACTCAATAGGGTCAAACAACGATCCAACAACCTTCACTCGCTCAGTTTCAACTATCTCCTCAGCAACACCTTCAACATTCTCATTCTGAACAACATCTTCAGATTTCTTTAGTTGTTGTTCTTTAGCAGCTCGTTTCTCCTTCAGTTTCTCCATGCGATCTGCAAAATAGAAATGAAAACTTTCAGGAGAAAGATGAGATTTTGCAACATTTATATGTTTTTCTTCCTCATCATCACTGCTACTATCAACTGGTGACTGATCAAACTGTACAGATTTCTCAGAACTAGCATCTGATAAACCAGAATCAACTGGTGTTTGATAAAAAACAACTTCTTTTTCTGATCTAACATCGTTTTATACACTCTCATCTGAACTCTGTGAACTTTCATCAGCACTTAATGAACTTTCATCAGAAACAACAGACTCTTCTTTCACACTCTTCACAGTCTCACCAATAGACCTCATCCACGTGGCAAACATGTCTGGTTCTCTGACAATCTTAGCAATGAAAGCTTTAAAATTCCCATTCTCATCTGCAAACATATTCCAGCTGAAACCTTCAGGTAGCCTCTCATCATCTTGATTAACTATGCATGCTTTGCTATCAGGAGAGATATAATTGTTCCAGTCAAAATCCACCACACACGCTCTTTTTGAATCCTCGATTCTTCTACCATGAGCCGTTTGTGAGTCTTGTGATTGACCAACTTGCTGATAATTAGCTTTCCGATAGTAATCGTCTTTTTCGAACGGATTCTGAGCGCCACTAGCTTCCCTGTTCTTGCACTCCCGCTTGAAATGGCCTTTCTCCCTGCAACGAAAACAAGTAACTTTAGATTTATCAAAACCTAAAGTAGATACACGAGCATCAAGAAAGTCATTTCTCCCGGTAATCGTTTTGAACTTTTCAGCACGTCTAAGAACACTAGCAAGACACCATTTGATATCCATCAGTTCCATCTCTTCTGCGTCTATTTGATCGTAATCCTCTTTGGTGAGCATGGGATTTCCGATCCGACCAGCTACTAGACCCTCATAAGATAACAATACAGAACCAAGTAGAGCCATGTGGTCTTTAGCAGTATCCTCAGAAAAACTTTGACCTTCTGGAAGATTTAGAGCGATGTTGCACTGAATTACATAACCATTTCCCGTTTTTGTGCCCTGAGACTGAAAACTTGTATTTGACTCTTTAGGATTGACACTCGGAAATGATGAAAATTCACAGCTGCTTTTGGTTGAACTTTGATCAACTTTTTCTGATGAATCTCCAGCACTGAATGCAGTCTGGATTTTCGGACTTCTCTCAGCTTCAGGAACCGGAACACTTCCTTTATAGTACATCTTTACATCTTGTTGACCACTCGGACTGTTCATCCTAGCAATCTTCTGTTGTTCCAGATCCGGACTCTCGATCTTTTCAATAAACTGTGAGATTGCCAGTCCGTCATAAACACCCGTGTTCTTCAATATCATCAAATACGTTCCCCACTCCTTCTGAGGTAACGCATCGGCCAGCTTATCCACCCACTCTTCACGATCTTTGGTAATACTGAGCATTGACATTGATCGCACTAGGTGGCAGTATCGTTCTATCAACTTCTTCGTGTCTTCACCCGGTAGACTGCTGAACAGATCAAACTCTTTCTTTAACAGCGCCTTTTTGCTTTTTATCATATTCTCGCTACCCTTAAACTTAACACGAAGTGCATCCCAAATTGACTTTGCAGTTTTATCGTGTTGTAACAGAATGAAGATGTCTTCTTTGATTGCTTGTTGCAGCAGACTGATCATCATTTTCTCTGCTTTATACATAACCCTTTCCTGATCCGTGAACTCAGATAACTCTTTAAGAACTTGTAAATCTGTTCGAGGCAACACATATTTCTTCAAGATGCATTCCCATGATCTAAGATGGTTCGCCTGGACCCAGTTCTCGAATCGATCTTTCCACCTGTAATATTCTTCGATACTCATCAATTTCGGGGGCTTTTGGGTAGTTCCCGTCTCATTTTCTAAATTCATAGCTTGAACAACTGCAGCTGGACTAGACGGTGTTGCAAATGCGTTGTAGAACTCGGTATCCATGTTTCTTTTCAAGAAATCACAAACAATTCTTTAAATGAGCTGGTACACAAATCACCTCGAATCACCTGGATCACCTGACAACACACACACAAACGATTAGTGTAAACGGACAGAATACGTAAAAGTGTGTGACGATTGAATCGATCTAGGACTCGTGTCGAAGATTTGTGGACTTGTTTCAATGTTGTTGAAATGATATCAATGACTGAATGATCTTGCCAAAAGGATCTGGAAGAATCCGATTAAACTTAATATTGAACCAATTCTGCTTGGATCTTGATACACTAAGTATAACAAATGCTCGACAAGATTATCTTTTAAAAATCTTTGATTGGGCCGCAACTATTCAGCACTTAAAACATTTTTGATTGGACCTCCCCACTACTCAATGACAATCACATGGGCTGGCTGACACAAATCCACTATAGCATGCAAACATTTAATTGAACTGAGATACTTTAACAACAATCAAATTGTGATAGGGCCGTTTGATTTAGTGGACTGAACCAATACTTGATTGGGCCGCAAGTCTGTAGTGGGCTGACAATGGTTATTCGCTTTATAATCCTATTGGACCATATGAGCAGACCTAATGAGCGGACTTGAACTTTTCAGAAAAGCGGATCTATTGAAATTTGTCACTAAAAGCGGACCAGATTGACCAGATGAGCGGACCTACATCTTTGGAGCGGACTTGATTGTTATTTGGAGCGAACTTGCAATTTGGAGCGGACTTGATTGTTATTTGGAGCGGACCTTAATCAAAATATGTCCGAATAAGCGGACTTGAACCTGTCAAATAAGCGGATCTACTCAAATGTCCGAATAAGCGGAACCAAGTCCGAAGATGATTTCACCCATTTTTAGTCCGTATTTCAGTCTGAAACTTTCAAGGGTTTATCAATGTCCAATAACATGCAATCTGTGCAATTTTGACCCAATTCTGACCGGTACAACTTTATGAACTGAAAATAGAAGGTGTAGAAGTAAGAAATGATGATGAATTCCAGCTATTCTCTGCAGAACTCCTCCTCCTGAAGCTCTGATACCACTTGTAGGAACGTGTTTCGACCCGAAAGAGTCGTTCAGAGGCGTTCTTCTATGTTTCAGGTGCGGAATAACAAGAAACGTAGGTAGAAATAGCTTGCAATTCACTTAATCTACTGTTTTATTGATTTGACAATGATTACAGCTTGATCTTCACACCGGCATCACTTCGGTATGGAATTTGACCCAGTTCCAAATGAGTTCGCTTATGTGGTATTTATAGTGTTGGTAGGTTCCCACATACGGACATGTACATATAAGCGGACCAGGTAGGTTCGCATATACGGACATGTACACATAAGCGGACCTGACACATAAGCGGACCTCCTATGTCCATATAAGCGGACCTATCAGTTTAGAACTATACGCTATCCTATTTTCTCGTAAAACGTGCACTGATCTAACAATCTAAAACTAAGACTCGATACAAGACGAAATCGACATATGTAGTGCACCAACAATACCGAGCAAACCAAGGTGAGTTCACACTCTTACCAAGGCATGGGATTCCCGGGGTTGGGAATTGGGTTAAATGATTACTTGTACTTTCATCGTTACTGGAATACGTACCACTGACCTCGTTAGGAGAAGGTCACTTATAGATACAGCTAGACTAGTAACACATGGGAAGCCCCCACTAATCTTCGCAAACATGCCTGGAATGGCCGCGATACGAATACTAATTTTCGCACACATGCCTGGAATGGCCGCGATACGAATACTAATCTTCGCACACATGCCTGGAATGGCCGCGATACGAATACTAATCTTCGCACACATGCCTGGAATGGCCGCGATACGAATACTAAACTTCGCAAACATGCCTGGAGGGCCGCGATACAAATACAACTAGTCTAGAATACATGGGAAACCCCCACAAATCTTCGTAAACATGCCTGGAAGGCCGCGATACAAATAAATACGATACATAGTTTACTAAACAAACATACGGTTTACGAAACGAATACTATAACTAAACAACCAACTGTGAACTCGCTCAACTTTGTTGTTGACTCGTTGTTACATGCCTTGCAGGTCAATAGGTACACATGGAGCTTGCACTGGGAGGCGCGGTCGTTGTGGACATGGATCGTGGATGCCATGTTAATCATTGATCATACTTTTGAACTTATTCTTGGGTTTTAAACATTATGCTTCCGCTTACTACTTAAACTATGTTTTGATTTGAACACCAGTTATATTGAGGTTGGGTGTTACAATTACTATTAATATATGTTCAATATGATTGGTGGCTTGATCCTGGTCAGTCGCGCCTCCAAGCGGTGATACTCTGCGAGTGGATTTTGGGGGTGTGACAGAAGGATAAGTCGAAGGGTAATATTACTCCTTGCAAGACATGTGGGAAGCTACATACAAGGGAATGCCTTTTGGGTAAGAAGGGGTGCTACAAATGCGGTGAAGAAGGGCACACCTCCTACAAGTGCCCCAGCAACACGAAGACTTGTTTCAACTGCTTCCAAAACGGGCATGTTAAGTCAGAATGTCCTAAACTTCAGCAAGGGTCGAAGAAAGAAGGAAAGAATGAGGATAACTCTAGGGCGAAAGGAAGAATGTTCCAAATTACATCCGAAGAAGCTAAGTCTCACCCGAATGTGGTCTCAGGTATCTTCTTGTTAAATTCCGTGCCAGTATACGTATTGTTTGATACCGGAGCCACCATGTCGTTCATTTCGAGTGAAATAGTGCAACACCCTTCCTTTAAAATTGAAAGAATGATGGCACCCTTAGAAGTAGAAATAGCCGATAGCAAAAATTATTTGTTGCACGAAATCTGTAGAAGTTGTAAGTTAACTATAGAAGATGAGGAATTTGACATCGACCTTATACCTATGGTTTTGGGGGAATTTAAAGTAATAGTGGGGATGGATTGGATGTCCCAAAACCACGCGAAGATAAATTGTGAAAATAAAACCATAACTGTCCAAACTCCGGGTGGAAACCAATTAAAAATCCAAGGAGAAAGAAACGTAGAAGCGAAACTATGTACTATTGCCCAAGCGGTCAAGTATGTAATTAACGGAAGTAGGGCCTATTTAGCATATGTAGTAGACGCTCGACAGAGCCTCCCGAAGTTTGAAGATGTTGAGGTCGTGAACGAATTTCCGGATGTATTTCCGGATGAATTGCCGAGACTCCCTCCCGGACGAGAAATAGAGTTTTGCATCGAATTGAACCCGGGTGCGAAACCGGTAGCGAAGGCTCCCTATAGATTGGCTCCCACCGAGATGCGGGAGTTAATGACATAACTACAAGATCTACTAGATAAGGGCTTTATACGCCCAAGTGTGTCGCCTTGGGGAGCGCCTGTCTTATTTGTTAAGAAGAAAGATGGGTCGATGCGCATGTGCATCGATTACAGGGAATTAAATAAGCCGACCGTGAAGAACCGCTACCTTTTACCTCAAATTGACGATCTTTTTGATCAATTACAAGGGGCGAGTTGGTTCTCAAAGATAGACTTACGTTCGGGGTATCATCAAGTCAAGGTACGAGAAGAAGATATTGCAAAGACCGCATTTAGAACCCGATATGGACATTACGAGTTCCTAGTTATGTCCTTTGGGTTAACGAACGCTCCAGCAGCGTTTATGGATCTTATGAACCGTATTTGTGAAAATTGTTACCGAAACATGGAAGAGGAATTTTACAATGCGTTTGCTACACCAGTTGCTCCAACTACAGCTGCTGAAACTGTTTATAATGAGAATGAGACAGGGACTTACCAAAAACCGCCAAAGGTTATGTACATTGAAGATTTTAAAGGATGGCAAAATCGGTTTGAAAACTGGGTGCAAGCTTATAAGTTTGACGCATGGTGTTCGTTGGATGTAGATTACGTTAAACCGAAAACTGAAGTAAGGAGCTTTCTAGGCCTTGCTGGCTATTACAGGAGGTTTATACAAGACTTTTCAAAAATAGCGTTACCCTTAACGAAGTTGACGAGGAAGAAGGAGAGGTTTTTGTGGGGCAAAGATCAAGAAGATGCCTTTCACGTGTTAAATGAAAAGTTGTCTAGTTCTCCGGTATTAACACACCCAAATGGGACGAAAGATTTAGTTGTTTATTCAGATGCTTCACATCAGGGTTTAGGATGTGTTTTAATGCAAAGGAGAAAGGTTATCGCGTATGCATCAAGACAACTTAAACCGCATGAAGGAAACTACCCGACTCACGACTTAGAGTTGGCGGTAGTAGTTTTCGCCTTAAAGATATGGAGGCATTATCTCTATGGTGCAAAATGTACAATCTACTCGGATCACAAAAGCCTCAAATGTTTCTTCGAGCAGAAAGACTTAAACATGAGGCAACGGAGATGGTTGGAACTTATCAAAGACTACGATTGCGATATCCTTTACCACCCGGGAAAGGCGAATGTGGTGGCCGATGCGTTAAGCCGAAAAGAGTATCCACCTCCCATCCAAGTAAAGTCCATGAAGATGATTGTTACACCACGTTTGTTTGATATGATAAGAGATTCCCAAATAAAGGTTCTTGGAGCGGAAGATTTGAAGAAAGAAAGGTTAAAAGGTGTGGTTGATAATCTAGAAGAAAATTCGACCAGACTCAAGACGAGATTCGGCCGAATTTGGATACCTCGTTTCTGTGAAGTCAAGACTGCGTTACTTGAAGAAGCTCATAAGTCACGGTATTCGGTTCACCCCGGGGCTACAAAGATGTATCGGGACTTGAAGACCAATTATTGGTGGCCGGGCATGAAACTTGATATTGTTAAGTATGTCGTGAAATGCTTAACATGTTCCCAAGTGAAAGTAGAGCATCAAAAACCATACGAGGAATTGCAACCCTTAGAGATTCCAGTATGGAAATGGGAGGAACTAACGATGGATTTGGTAACCAAGCTTCCTAGAACGAAAAAGGGGCACGATACAATATGGGTAATCGTAGATCGACTTACGAAAAGCGCTCATTTTCTACCCATCAAAGAGGCTTACTCTTCCGAGAAAATGGCAGAAACATATATGAATGAGATCGTATCTCGACACGGAGTGCCCGTGTCAATCGTCTTGGACCGGGACACTAGATTTACCTCTCGCTACTGGCAAAAGTTTCACGAGAGTGTGGGCACAAAGTTACACATAAGCACCACCTACCACCCTCAGACTGACGGTTAATCAGAAAGAACCATTCAAACACTTGTTGATATGTTGAGAGCGTGTGTCTTAGACTTTGGGGGAAATTGGGATGACCATCTACCAGTAGTGGAATTTTCGTATAATAATAGTTACCATAGTGGGATTCAAATGGCTCCTTATGAATTACTGTACGAGAGAAAATGTAGAACTCCCGTATGCTGGGGTGAAGTGGGGGCAAAGAGAGCTTGCGCCAAGTGATTTAATAGCAGTAATAAATGAAAAGATAGAATTGATTAGAGCTCGACTGAAAGCAGCCCAGGATCGTCAAAAAGCTTATGCAGACAAGAAAAGGCGCCCTATTGAATTTCAAGTCGGAGATTATGTTCTGCTGAAAGTGTCCCTATGGAAGGGTATAATCCGTTTTCGCAAACGGGGTAAGTTAGGCCCTCGATATATTGGACCGTTCAAAATCTTGGCTCGAATTGGAAGGGTTGCATATCGATTAGAATTACCGCCTGCTCTAGACGGGGTTCACAATACCTTCCACGTGTCGCAGTTAAGGAAGTGTCTTGCGGATGAAACCGCGTTAGTGCCTCTCGATGATATCGAGTTGGACGAGGTGTTGAACTATGTAGAAAAACCAATAGCCATTAAAGATGTCAAGGTGAAGAATCTCCGCAATAAAGCTGTTAGACAAGTGTTGGTTCAATGGCACCACCGAAAGGGGTCGGAACTCACATGGGAAGCGGAAGATGAAATGAGGAAGCACTATCCTTTTCTGTTTGGTATGTGCACGTTTAAATTTGTTATGTGCCCAGGTTTCGGGGACGAAACCTCTTTTAAGGGGGGTAGACTTGTAACGCCCCATAAATCGGTTAATATTAAAATAAATGAAAGTGAACAAAAAACTAACTTAGTTGACGGGTTATGATAAGAAATAAGTTAAATGTTGGAAAAGTGCTTGAATTAGATACTTATTAAACTTGGAAGGGTGTAATGTGTAAAGTTTCATTAGTTAGGGAATTATAATGTAGAAACCCAAAAACACACCCTTGTGTGCGTGCCTGGGATCGATCGAACAGGAGAAAGCAGGGTGAAAACCCTTGCTCTTGCTAATTCACCTAATTGATCAAGGAATTCAAGCCAAATCTGTTGCATGTCTCAAGATTTTCGATTTTCTATACATATATAGTGAAGTGGTAAGTTTAATTTTCTGAAAATATGATTTGTAGAATGAGGGGCTAAACCCAATCTCGATTTCTTGTATCTAATGCGGGACATCTGAGTTAGAATTGCTTTCTAGAACAAGAATCATGTTTGATTTTAGATTGCATGAGAGGTTGTAGTGAAAACCCACTTTGTGAAATTGTGTTATGATTAGGAAGATCATAATGATTATGATTGTATGTTATCTTGATATGTGATCTTATTTGTAATACTTGAATGCTAGATAAATTGATGTAGGAGGAAATAGTTATGCAAATTAGAATAGATGTGAATGTTGGATGATGATGAACTAGTGAAATTGTGCTTTAAAGACTTGTACCTTATACCTTAATTATGATGCCTACCAAGTGTTTGATGAAATGCTTAAGAGATGAATGTATGTGTAACATGGAAAATGGTATAATGAAGTAAATAGACTAAATGAATGAATGCATGTTGTAATGTAGGCGTGAAGGAAGAATGTACGAGCACTAGGAAAACGGAAGGCACGCAAGACCAAGGTATGTTCGGTTGCATACAAAACCTTACTTAAATTTTGTTAATAATTATGATGAACAATCCTAGTTATAATGAATATGATGATTAGTAAGTGGATAGCAAATCCCTTGTGGATTTGATTATGCTAACGAAGGTTATTGTGACAACCCGAACTTTCAAGGTTAGTGACATGTAATCTTGTGATCTTAACCCCATTAAACTTAAACGTTTGATAACCCGATTAGATAATTTATTGGAAATTGTTGGGTCGTGTATACGTTGGACTTTATAACTATAGCTTACAAGTACTCACCCTATTGGCCCAAGTAGAACTCCCGAGCCCACTTGTGTGTATGATTGTTCCTTGTGTGTGCATTATTTAACTCGGCCCACTTGTGTATTAGTTAGTAAACATATGATCGGCCAACTTGTTTTAAGTTATTAACCTTATATAGGTTCTTGAACGTAAACACTTTGTAAATCCCAAATCACAACAACAAACCCTACCCTCTTGGAAGTGCGTGGGTAGTAGAAACCCCCCTGTTCGAAATAACATTCTGATCAACCGAGTTCCTGGTTAGTAATTCGTACCTGTTGATTTTCATGGTTGTGTGATATTGCTTGTGTGTGAAGTCTTTAGTTCGATATCTATTTACATGTGTCTGTATTATGTTTTGCAATGGGCTCGATGTTATTGTGAATTCTTAAACTGGATGTTAGGGCATGTAGGTATGTTAGGGCATGTAGGTATCAACTAATTAAGCATATTACTCTACATGTAAACTACATCCTGTTTCATGATAGTAATTCAGATTTGCAGGATACTAAATAACTATTTTCGATTTGCATGCATATGTGATACATTCAATGTTGACTAAAGAGCACTCAAATAAGGTTTGATTGGGCCGCACCACAGGAGCATGTGACTATCTATTATTTTGATTTGATTCTATGTGGTTTAATAAAATAATGGCTATGATAGTTATAGGTATTTGTGAAACCCAAAAAGTATGACAGGAGCTTTGGTTTTGTCGAGTAGCATAGGTTGAATGTGATGTGATGATTTTTGTTGTAAACTGATTATTAATACATAACAATAAAAGAAATAGTGATAACCATTGGGACTTGCATGTTAGTTGTTGACTGGATTGATGTTGTTCGCACATAATCATTAATATTGATTCAACTTATATTGTTTAAAACATCCGAACTTGGGATGTAATCTATGGCCACATACGTATGAATAACAAACAAACAAAAACAAATCATGATACTATAAAGGTCCCATCTTAATTAATGTGAAGGTGTGAATCTGTTGATGGGAGCCATGATTGACCGAATATAAAACTGATATAGAGGACCTAGGAGATGTTGGATAGGTTCTGACATATACATGTGGTTACATTATTTATCAAGCTGAAAAGTATAGTGGGCCGATGAGTTATGTATATAAATAATTTAGGTTGTTAAATGAACTAACAGATTCATGACTTGAGTTGGGCCGCTCATGAATAACAAGATCTTATGGATAAGGACCCATTAGGATGTATTGGTTAAATGGGCTGCATGGGAATCATTTGGGTTTGGGCCGGTTGGGGTGAATGGTTAGGTGTTGCTTAAATGGACCGGTTATGATATGAAATTGAAATGAGAATGTATGCGTGAACCAACCGGCTATGAGTCTGTGAATGGTAATTGATCTGCTAATGTGTGATAGTACGGTAAATGGGTTGGTGTGGCGAAAATGTATATAACTTGAACATTCACTATGACTTGTGTGATAGTACATGTTAAACTTGTTCATACCTGCATAGTAAAAATATGTGATCTATTTGAGTAAGCAGCTGACTGATACTGAAACCATACTAGGATTGGATTGATCAAACTACGAATACTTACTCTAATATTACCGAGCAAACCAAAGGTGAGTTCACTACATTCGAGCATGCGTCCCAGTGGTTGGGGACAGTCAGTGGGTATCCCGTGGAGGGATAAGTCTTTTGGGTAAAAACGGGTATATTGGTTAATATTCTCACCTATCAATCTTGTAAGTCCCTTATTATGTTACCTGGAGGGTAACGGGTATTAGTTGGTAGCGCTACTTAGGTTTGGCACCCTCACACCGCTCCTAGATAGGACGGATGTGAACTAATGACCCAGTCGGGGCCCAGTACTAGATAGGAGTACGTGGGAAGGGCAGTCATGTATTTCAGGAGCCGTCTTGTTCGGAATTGAGATATTAACAATATTACTTGCATTTGTCAGTGAACTATTTTACATACAACTGGTAATAAACGTTTTCTAAAACTGTGAACTCGCCAGCTTTGTCTGATACACTTGTTACATGCTCGCAGGTCGTTAGGTATCTTGGATTTGGAAACTTGCTGTCTGGAGGAGCAGGAGTGGTCATGGGTCGACTGAAGAGACTCATATGATTATTTGTTTACTATTATACATTGATTTTGAACAGCTTACTTATGGTTTATTATTTGCTTCCGCTGAACATATTGGTTTTCGTAAAAACTTGTGATGGGATTTTATTAGTAATTCGAGAACTTTATTTGGAAACTTGTGGGTTCAATGTAATTAGTGGCTCAATGTCGGTACATCACACGCCTATCAGGGACACTCCCTGGGTGGTATTTTGGGGGTGTGACAGTTTGGTATCAGAGCCACTGGTTATAGTGAACTTGGTTTTAAAACGTTTTTATAAAACTAGACTATAACCGAACAAGTTCTGAATACGACCATGACACTCAGCTCCAGACTGCAAGGTTCGTCTCTCGTATACTCATTGTATTGCATAACTAGTGAACACTTACACACGATATTGCATGTGATTGCACGTTTAGCGCAACAGTATTAATTCATGTATTACTTGCATGTGTTATGTGACTGGTAGGGTAGTATTTCCCTAAACATTCATGACTGACGTTTCGTAATGCTCTTTGTTTGCTACTCGAGTTGGAGGAACCATTTGACATGAGTTAAGAGGAACTGATATGAGCATGCAAATCGCAGTATTATTGTGGGTGCACACATAATAATAATGTGGGGTGCGTGCGAGTCCCAGTGAGGCTTAACAATTGAAAAAGGGGTTCCGTTCTGCTATTAAATCGATGTAAAACACAACAGTCTAAAATAGTCATAGCAGTGATTGTCTCTCACTTAATTGTGATCTTTTCACTCCACTCTAAATCCTTACGAATCTCGATGCTAACGAGTATTACCTGAACACCCATTTGAACGCCTAGCGAACTGTGTAGAATGTTAGGTGCTTGTACGAACGTCCCTGAGATGTATGCCTCCGCGTTGAATGATTGGTCTATACTTTCCTCACCTATCGTTGTTTGTTAGAACCTAGCGCGTTAACGTCTTAGACCCTGAAGTGCGATCACTTCTGCAACGCTCTGGAAACATACCGTGTATTACTCAGTCAACTCGTAAGAACGATGGAGAAGAGGATGAGCGTAATACCTTACCAACCTCAGTATTAGAACGACCCAGATTACCGGCAATGAACACCTGCGGATTGACTTCAATCGAATCCTTAACCCTAGTCAGCGACTCATGGGGGTCAACTTTTGCGAATCAATCGGGACATAAGCGATAGCAACTGATTGTAGCGTGGAATGTGTAACTTCCCACGCAGTGAGCAGTGTCTAAGGACGCGACACGGAATGGGATATGATGGATCCTGATGTTGAAAGATAGTAGGGCCCCGTTTCAAGCAACGACATTAGAGGCAGCAGTCATGACAACAACCAACGGAACTACGACAGTATTGGAAATGCTCGTAACAAAGACAACAAACACTGGAAGTGGTACTCGTGGAAGAGCGTTTAGGATCGGCATGGACGACGCCATGCATTATACCAACATGGTAGCTTGTATGGTAGCTAACCGCTTCGTCTCTGTTCTGTTTGACCTTGATGCTTCTAGAAACCAAACCTGATGTAGAATCGGTTGATGGCAAGCCAACTGAAGCCTCGTATGTTCATGGGATGCAAACTCGATCTTGTGGGACAAGTGTTCGACATCGACTTTCCTTCTACTATCTTGGATGGTTTCGACGCAATAGTTAGTGTGGATTGGTTATCCAGATATCACGCAGATACACTCGGTGAGGAGAAAATTTTGCGTATCCCTATCCATAGTGGAGAATCGTCGTTTGTCCTAAAATGTGAGAAGGGTGTAAAGGTTAGTATCATTTCAGCAATGAAAGCCCAGAAGTGTCTATGGAGGGATCACCCCGCTACGATAACAACCATTACAGAAGTTAAGACTAAGGAAGAGAGGATCGAGGATCCACCAATTGTTCGTGATTCCTTTCGGCGTGCTACCCAAGGAACTTTCAGGTTTACTTCCACAACTGCTAGTCTGAATCTCAGTTTAATCTCACGCCAGAGGCAGTCCTGGCTACTCGTACTTCTTACCAGGAGGGTTGCAAGAACTGTTTAGTCAACTACAAGAACCGTTGGACAGGAGTTTTGTCGGACCTAGCTTTTCGCTTTGGGGAGCCCCAGTTACATCCGCGAGGATAAGCTTTTCATTGGACATATGTACTAATTATCGAGAACTCCGTAAGATGTCAGTCGGAAACCATCACCCATCACCCATCACCTTACACTGATGACTCTCCTGACCAGCCGCAAGGGTCAATCATCTACTCGGAAATCGACTTAAGATCGAGCAATCATCAGATGGAAGTCCAGGAGGAGGATGTTCCTAAGATGACATTTCAAACGCGGTACGGCTTGTACGATTTTATGTGCACCAATAGCTCTATGGATCTCATGAATTGTAAGTATAAACTTCATCTCATCAAACTGTCGACCATGTTTATTGATGACGCTTGGAATCATTACCAGGAGAAAGGAACAACATGGGCAGCATATGTATCTTATTTAGAGCTCCTGAGGGCGGAGCCACTACGCACGAAGTCTTGTTAAAGGTAACTTCTGGATTCGAGCGGTACATCTTTGGACATATAAACAATGGAGTGGGAATACACGTGGATCTCGCTAAGATCCATTTTGTTAGAAACAAGTCGACACCGAAGATTTCTTCGAGGATACAGTAATTTTTGGTTTCGCTAGATACTATCGCAGATCCATCACAGGATTTTCGAAGATCGTGCGGTTTTAATCTCTTTAACACAGTAGGGTGCTGTGTTCATGGAAGACAAAACAGGATGACGTCTTTTCAGCTCTCGAATCCCAACTCTGCACTACACTGAGCATCGCCTTTACCCGAGGGTGCGGGTGATTTAGTGGTATACCATGATGGTCCAAATCAGAGTCCCAGTTACACACCGACGCAACACGAGAGAGTGATAACTTACGTGATGGAGATACAAAGAGGAACTGCACGACACACAACTGGCGGTGAAAACCGTGGTCTTGGGATTCTAGATGGAGGCATTACTTGGACGGTACCAGATGCGTTATTTAGACCGATCACAAGGGCCTCCCGTGTACCCTTGTTTCGAAGGAGCTAAACATGTAACGACATCACTGGATGGGGCTATTGGATGAATACGACCGTGAAACCTGGACGTGCACGACCTTTGCAGCCTGCTATCGACTCTAACATACCTGATCAGGCCCGCCTTGCCCAAACTAAAGAACTAAAGGAAGAGAGTTCTCAAGATAAACCCATGTGGGGCATGGGGAAGCAACCTTTGGCAGGTCGGACGATAATTGCTACTTCGTGGAACGAACATGGATCTCACTATTCAACAACATTAGGGAACTGGTGCAGGAGAAGCACACGGATCTCGATATCCTAATCATCTGAGTTTTGATAGGACGTATTGAAACCCGAAGACCATGAACGAATGACCTGGCCTGAAGGCCCACATAGCCACGCATGAGAACGAAGTTTGACATGTGGGAAAGTCAAGGTCGGATATTAGCAAACAGAAATACATATATGGAATGAGAACAGACTGTCATGGATTTTGTCACTAGTCTACTTACAACTCGAAACGGAAAGGTTATCACCTGAGTGATCGTTGATGGACTCAGGTTACCAGCACTCTTTTGTGCAATCAAGAAAACTGACGAGTCTTCACGGTTGTGAATGTTCCCATGAGAGAGGCGGCTTTTAGACACGAGGTGCCAACTCCTGTTGTAACACCTGTGTCATTTCAACCATCAAACAAATGCCAAACCAATGAAATATTGTATTTCATACTTTGGACTTGTATAAATATGTGTATCTTTTGCACATATCGACTCATGTTTGATTTCAAGCTCTA
>JARYGA010033766.1:0-29124 GCA_030545235.1 Helianthus tuberosus
AATAAGAATGCTTATGAAGTTGTGATGCTTGATATGTCAAGGCGACATATGAAGCAGAATTTGAAGGTTAAGTCAATGTACGAGGAAAATATTTTTGAAAACTATGCATGGGGTTCTTTTAAGAAAAATGTGTTTAACGTTTTTGAAACCTTATATATAATACTTTTGAAATCATAAAGTAGATGTATTAGATAGATATATTTACAAAAATGTTTTAAAATCATGCGAGATGAATTTTGAAATTATGTATAAGGTTTTTGAAAGACATGAATGATGCTTTTCAAAATCATGCACTTGATAAGAAAATGTATTGTGTTAATATTGTCTTCAGACTATATGAAATATTTTGAAATTAGGAGGGTTGGTTTTGATAACATGGCCAATGTTTTTGAAATAACATAGACAATGCATCTAGAAAAATTGTTTTCAAACTATATGAAATGTTTTGAGATCATGAAGATTGTTTTGAAATACTTGTACTGTGTATGTTGAAAAATCAAAATGTAATGGGTATGAGATTTGAAAATACCCTTAGTTATCTAACCAAGGATTCAAAGGCACAGATGTGCAAAAAGCACGATTACTCATAATTTCCCTTTATTTCTTGTACTTCATCTCCTGGAATGAAACGAGTACTTAAAATTTTTGAGGGAATCATGAGCGATCATTTGAAAGAGAGAAATCCCAAAAGTAGTTTGTAAGGAACATAGTTCCTTGATGTAGGTATCATAGGAAAATCATACACACATGTAACTATACTTGTATATCAGAATTTGTGAACAACGATTTATTTATAAACAAAACAGATTGTTTCACATTACAAGGAAACAAAAGAACAAAAGCATAAGACAGCAACATCTTCTAGTCAGCCAACTGCTCATCCGTGGGTGGGATTTGCATTAGCAAGCTTTGGGCAATCCCTTAGGAAATGGCCCATCTCGCCACAGTTGTAGCAAGACCCTGGTGAGAAACGAGCTTGAGCAGAGTTGGCTTGTGGTTGGTTTGGACCACTTTGGTTTGGGGTAAATCGACAAACATTTGCCAGGTGACCGAGTCGCCCACATGATGCACACAAACGACATTGTAGGTGAGCTAAGTGGTGTGCATTACATTTGTCGCATATTGGGGCTGTTCCCTTGTATTGCTTCCTAACAGGTGGTGTTGCCACCCGATTGGGTCCTATTTGATTTGGTACTGATGCTACGCAAACTTTTGCCGTATGACCTTTAAGTCCACAAATTTGGCATTTGCGGCATTTCACACTAGGGTGATGATGAAGGGTACATTGGTTGCACAAGGGTTCAATTCCGTTGTATGGCTTCCTAGCTGGTGGCCTTGCCACATGGCTAGGTCCCGCTTGATTAGGTGTAACCGCTGCGGGTTTCCTTGAAGCCTTACGCTTCCTTGATTTTGGTGTTGGCTTGACTTCTGCTTCCTTTGATAGCTCTTGAGTGGCTTCATTGCCGAGATGAGAGGCTTCTTTGTTGAGACGAGACATGGAAATGCCCATATCCACAGACTTCAGTATCACCTCACCTATTTGCTGGGCAAATTTGGCTGTTTGCTCAGACATTTGACCGGTGCTGAGAGGAATAGACATTCTAGAAGAAAATGAAAGACATAGGAAGAAGCAAGTGAAAGGTTATCAATACAGAATGGTAACGAATGAAAATTGTGATCATTTGTTTGTTACCTAAGGCAAACAAATGAGATGGTGACAAATCAAAGTAAATGGGTCAAAAATAATGTATCGCGAAGACATGCTCGCCTATAAGTGAACACTCATCCCAAGAATTCCCAGGTAAGCACAACTGGTCTCGCGTCTGATGAGATGTATACGAAGTGCTTGCCTAGACAGAAAACCCAGAATACAGGCATTCACACTTCCAGTTTGCACGTGTTCACATTATTTAAAACCCAAAACCTTGACGAGATTTTGAAAACTCAAAGGGGTTCAAAACCATATAATAGAGAGTTCAAAACCTTACAATAGAGGGTTCAAAACCTAGTAATCAATCATCCTAGAACAGATGATTAGTTTTCAAAGCGGTTTTGAATTTTATGTTCTTGTTGTGGTTGTCGCCTAAGGATAGGTGACAGTATTGTTTTATGGCTAAACGCAAGTAAACTCGCGTTAGGGTCCTAGAAAGGTTATAGACTAGGTCAAAGTATTACTAATAACCTAATTCCCTATAACCATGAGCTCTGATACCAACTTTTCTGTCACACCCCGACCACGTAAAATAACAAAACATGGCGGAAACATCGGGGAGTGTTGTAACAGAATCATTGTTTCATAACACATGGAAAATGAAATACTATTTTATTGAATAAATGAGTTACAATGTCTTGATAATTAAAGAAACATAACATAAATAACTAGTTTGCATCTTTTATTGTCACTAAGGCCCATGTCCGCCTAAGTGTATCTTGATCAATCCTATGCTTCATTTCCTGAAACACATGTGAAAATAGGTACATCAGCATAAAAATGCCGGCGAGTACATAGGTTTTGTGAAAATAAGATTCATAACTTCTGTTTAAGAAAATGTTTAGTCATGAACCTTGTAATTTGCTTTGTCTTTGTAAATTATTTGAAAAACAATAAGTTCAGATGATACGTATAAATAAGAGAATAATGCATGGTTAAATGAATAACCATGTAAAATGAGTTTGTATAAGTTAAGTTATTTGTAAAACAATGTATTGTGAAAAGTATGTTATTTGTATAAAATGTTATGTCATAAACTGAAATGATTCAAATAACACTACGATATGTAATACCATACAATCACTTATATATAGGAAGTACCAGCGGCGTATCCACCATGCTTGTATCATATTACACACGCCTCGTCACTTAATCACTTACTCAAATCAAACCAATAATGTAAAATGGCTATGTTTAAACCAACTTCCAAATGTATTGAAATAATATGTTAAAATGTTTATGTCAAAATGTAAATCATGTAATGTATAACCAATGTCAAAAGTGTTTATGTGTCAAATGTAAACCATGTAATATGTAACCAAAATGATATGTATGGCTAGTGAAAAGGCATCAACTAAACCATATATGAAATGCACAAGAACATAGTATTGAAGTAAAACTTGGTTTAAATCAAAGCTATGTTTTGTGGAAATGCATGATCAATGTAAATCATGTAATATGTAAACAAAATGATATGTATGGCTAGTGAAATGTATCAACTAAACCATATGCACAAGAACATAGTATTGAAGTAAAACTTGGTTTAAATCAAAGCTATGTTTTGTGGAAATGCATGATCAATGTAAATCATGTAATATGTAAAAAAAATGATATGTATGGCTAGTGAAATGTATCAACTAAACCATATGCACAAGAACATAGTATTGAAGTAAAACTTGGTTTAAATCAAAGCTATGTTTTGTGGAAATGCATGATCAATGTAAATCATGTAATATGTAAACAAAATGATATGTATGGCTAGTGAAATTTATCAACTAAACCATATGCACAAGAACATAGTATTGAAGTAAAACTTGGTTTAAATCAAAGCTATGTTTTGTGGAAATGCATGCTATACTGATACGAACATCTATGCGGTATTGTGAAAATGCATACATCCAAGCCTTGAGACTGCGGCGATAAACCCTTAAACAACTTAAAGGTTTATCTAAATTATGTATATCGAATTCGGTCATTCCTTCCAATCCCCATACCCAGTATTTCAGGAACGGGAGTTGTCAATTCCTATGGTACCATTACCTACTAACGAACGGCGTAGCTAATGTTAATGAATGTATTGTTCCATTGTAAACAACCCAAATGTCATAACAAAATGTAAGCATGTGATGAAAACGATGTACTAAGTATGCACGCAATGGACATACATAGCATAAAATGTAAATGTAAAACGATGTACTAAGTATGCACGAAATGGACATACATAGCATAAAAACAATGAAATCATGTAAAACAATGTACTATAAGTGTACTATTGAACATAGCATGTATATGATGTGAAAACATGAAAGCATGAAAGTAACAAGTAGGCACATGTGTTCCACCCCAAAAGGTTTGGAAAACAGTAAAAGAGGGGTCTATGTACTCACTTAAGATTGCTCAGGAGTCCTAAGATAACCACCAAGCAACGCTAGAGATCACGGAAATCAAACGGCACCTAATATAGGTAACTATGTTAATAAACCGGACCTAAATCGGAAGATTTGATAGAATGAGGGTTCGTAAACCAAACGAGTATAGAGACTCGTGTCATATAGTTTAACAAAGCCTACATACTAAATGAAACCTTAATCTAAGTGCTTTCGACCCATTACGACCCGTTTAGGTAGCTTATGTTACTTTAACGCGCCGTTCGCGTATAACGCGTTCGGACCGCCTAACTAGTCCTATGACAAGTGTTATATGCCTAAACATGTTACATTATCAGTTATGTGACAAAAGTTTAGGTTACATATGCTTAATTACCAATTATACATGAAAAGGGTATTCTGGTAATTTACCTAAGGCATATAAACTACTTATCATACAACTACTTAAACGATGTGACCATAAGGTGTAACCTCGGAAGGTTATTCCCTATATACTATGGTCACCTAATGTATTTGGTCGGATCCTAATGATCGACCAAACTGGGTCGGGTTCGAAGGTATAAACGATTTATCAGATCGCTTACCCTTACGACCCTAGAAAACGTGGTAATCATTAGGCATAGTCACAAGGGACTATAACCATCGTGATTACAATCACGTTGCGAAGTTCAAACGAACTTCGCATTGACCATAAGCTGGTCAACGCTGAAAGTCAAACAAAGTTTGACTTTCGGACTCGAAAAGCAATAAAAGACGAAAGAATACTTATGAAGGGTCCCCGAATGCTAATCCCGATCCAAGTAGCTCAGGTATGAAACAAAGGTTTCAACTTAGAGCTCCTCAAATCAGAATTCTTGTAGGTTTTGCAATGGGGTGGGTTGGGTATTTATAGGAATACCCGAAACGTTAGGATCGTTTCATGGAAAACGTGCCTTAATCTTGTGTGTACACTTGTTGCAAAGTTATGGTAGCCTAAAAATGGGTACTTATCAGCTGACTAGACAAGTGTGAGTGTGTGGTGGAGGATCAAACAGCTGCAAACAGGCTGTTTAATACACTGCATCTGGTCTGCAGACCCCTTGCGCACCGTAACAAATATTTGTTGCGGTGCGCAAGGACCTAGTTTGGCAGAATGTCAGATTTGGTCCCTGCAGCCCGTTTAAGCTATTTTCGATGCGTTTGAACCCCGTTAACCTCATTTCAAGGCTCTAAAATGAAGTTAAAGTATAGGGAACTTAAAACATGCTCAAAAATATCTTGGATGTCGGTTCGTTTGGTCGTACGATCGCGATGTTCGGTTAATTACGACGGAATGCGCATAAGCGCGAAAAACGATCCAAATGACGCGACGAATGGATTTTTCTTATGCCAAACACCAAAATAAAATATTTTAGTGCTTACATAAATTTTTGGATGTCCGGATGTATTCAGAACGTAAGTTATGCGCAAAAATGCAAACTTGTGCACGATTTGACACTTTTAGTCCCTGAATGACCCAAAAGTTTATTTTAGCACACCGAACAACTCAAAGCCTATTTCTAAGCTATGTGAAGGATATTTATGGTATGTTTAACTTATGGCCATGTTCCGGAATGTCTGTTACTGTTCAAATTGGCATACTTTCGCAGTTTGTCAAGTTTAGTCCCTGTAAGCGAATTAACTTGTTTTTGCCATACCAAAGCCTTCAAAACTTGTTTCTAAGTTATGTAAAGGTTATTTAAGGTATGTTAAGCCAATGTCACTATTCCGGAGTGTTTGTTGCATTAAACTGGTTATATTTACGCATCGGTGCGCGTATAACCTTCCAGAAAGCGATTTAGAGTTTGGAATGGAACAAAAATCGATATGTGCAAATGATACACATATTTTTACAAATCCAAAGTATGAAATATAATATTTCATTGGTTTGGTATTTGTTTGATGGCCGTGGAGGCACAGGTGTTACAGTCTCCCCTACTTTAGGAAATTTCGTCCCGAAATTTATTTAGAGGAAACTCGTGAGAGTTTAAAACATGAAGTTGAAAAGATCGAACAACTTTGGTTAGGGTTCTGAATTTCTAGTAACTTTAATAACATCATGCTTGCAATGTAAGAGGGATACTTATATACAAGTATATGAAGCGTCATTGGTGCGTCCACCGTACCTCCATTACATTGTTCACATTCCGTTATTGTTGCCACTATCGGTTCTTACACATAATAAATCTTACTGGGTTTCTGTGCACTAAATTTCATAATTATGTACGCGTCCATAATTAGACAATTCCTTGCACAGTTCATACAGTTTATTTTATAATGTGTAGGGTAAAACCAAATGAACAATCCTGTGATGAGTGTGACTAGACTGCCATAGAGTCCTTTTAATTAAATCAATAAATGATCTAAATAGACTATCAAGGAGTCTGTTCAGCTACATCACTAGATGTCGTTCTTTAACCAAATTGTGAATCAATCTTTTTTTCTAGACCTCTAAATGGTCTCTTATGAATCATGGAGTGGTACTATATAATCCAAGGGTCTTAACTATTACATAGAAGCCCATTAAGGATTTAAGGTAGTACCTTTTTGAATATCCTACTACGAATCCCTCATATGAAGATATGAAAGATTCTACGAGGATATGGATAACGAATATCCAGAGTATAAAAACACAAAATGCATAAAAGAAAACATAAGATGCATAAACACATAGTCATATAACCACAAAATTGTTTGTTAATTTGTCTTGTTAATTGCGTACATGCATTTAAAGCACACTAGGAATCCAATCCGTGGATTTCATTTGGTACTTTAAACGTTATCAAGAATCTAATTATAAAGATAGAAAGATTCAAAAAGAAAAATTCGATTTCGATTGTAAGGAACCGAAATATTCGAATTAAGGTACATAAGGAATCCAATTAAGGACTCTGATTTGAATGATGATCATCCACAAGGGTCTAAATGTGTAGATAAAAAGATCCCATATGGATTTTAGAAGTTGAAGATGTTTTGAAACCTTGCACTTGATGTGCTTAGGTCAAAACGTGAAATAAGAATGCTTATGAAGTTGTGATGCTTGATATGTCAAGGCGACATATGAAGCAGAATTTGAAGGTTAAGTCAATGTACGAGGAAAATATTTTTGAAAACTATGCATGGGGTTCTTTTAAGAAAAATGTGTTTAACGTTTTTGAAACCTTATATATAATACTTTTGAAATCATAAAGTAGATGTATTAGATAGATATATTTACAAAAATGTTTTAAAATCATGCGAGATGAATTTTGAAATTATGTATAAGGTTTTTGAAAGACATGAATGATGCTTTTCAAAATCATGCACTTGATAAGAAAATGTATTGTGTTAATATTGTCTTCAGACTATATGAAATATTTTGAAATTAGGAGGGTTGGTTTTGATAACATGGCCAATGTTTTTGAAATAACATAGACAATGCATCTAGAAAAATTGTTTTCAAACTATATGAAATGTTTTGAGATCATGAAGATTGTTTTGAAATACTTGTACTGTGTATGTTGAAAAATCAAAATGTAATGGGTATGAGATTTGAAAATACCCTTAGTTATCTAACCAAGGATTCAAAGGCACAGATGTGCAAAAAGCACGATTACTCATAATTTCCCTTTATTTCTTGTACTTCATCTCCTGGAATGAAACGAGTACTTAAAATTTTTGAGGGAATCATGAGCGATCATTTGAAAGAGAGAAATCCCAAAAGTAGTTTGTAAGGAACATAGTTCCTTGATGTAGGTATCATAGGAAAATCATACACACATGTAACTATACTTGTATATCAGAATTTGTGAACAACGATTTATTTATAAACAAAACAGATTGTTTCACATTACAAGGAAACAAAAGAACAAAAGCATAAGACAGCAACATCTTCTAGTCAGCCAACTGCTCATCCGTGGGTGGGATTTGCATTAGCAAGCTTTGCGCAATCCCTTAGGAAATGGCCCATCTCGCCACAGTTGTAGCAAGACCCTGGTGAGAAACGAGCTTGAGCAGAGTTGGCTTGTGGTTGGTTTGGACCACTTTGGTTTGGGGTAAATCGACAAACATTTGCCAGGTGACCGAGTCGCCCACATGATGCACACAAACGACACTGTAGGTGAGCTAAGTGGTGTGCATTACATTTGTCACATATTGGGGTTGTTCCCTTGTCTTGCTTCCTAACAGGTGGTGTTGCCACCCGATTGGGTCCTATTTGATTTGGTACTGATGCTACGCAAACTTTTGCCGTATGACCTTTAAGTCCACAAATTTGGCATTTGCGGTATTTCACACTAGGGTGATGATGAAGGGTACATTGGTTGCACAAGGGTTTAATTCCGTTGTATGGCTTCCTAGCTGGTGGCCTTGCCACATGGCTAGGTCCCGCTTGATTAGGTGTAACCGCTGCGGGTTTCCTTGAAGCCTTACGCTTCCTTGATTTTGGTGCTGGCTTGACTTCTGCTTCCTTTGATGGCTCTTGAGTGGCTTCATTGCCGAGACGAGAGGCTTCTTTGTTGAGACGAGACATGGAAATGCCCAGATCCATAGACTTCAGTATCACCTCACCTATTTGCTGGGCAAATTTGGCTGTTTGCTCAGACATTTGACCGGTGCTGAGAGGAATAGACATTCTAGAAGAAAATGAAAGACATAGGAAGAAGCAAGTGAAAGGTTATCAATACAGAATGGTAACGAATGAAAATTTTGATCATTTGTTTGTTACCTAAGGCAAACAAATGAGATGGTGACAAATCAAAGTAAATGGGTCAAAAATAATGTATCGCGAAGACATGCTCGCCTATAAGTGAACACTCATCCCAAGAATTCTCAGGTAAGCACAACTGGTCTCGCGTCTAATGAGATGTATACGAAGTGCTTGCCTAGACAGAAAACCCAGAATACAGGCATTTACCCTTCCAGTTTGCACGTGTTCACATTATTTAAAACCCAAAACTTTGACGAGATTTTGAAAACTCAAAGGGGTTCAAAACCATATAATAGAGAGTTCAAAACCTTACAATAGAGGGTTCAAAACCTAGTAATCAATCATCCTAGAACAGATGATTAGTTTTCAAAGCAGTTTTGAATTTTATGTTCTTGTTGTGGTTGTCGGCTAAGGATAGGTGACAGTATTGTTTTATGACTAAACGCAAGTAAACTCGCGTTAGGGTCCTAGAAAGGTTATAGACTAGGTCAAAGTATTACTAATAACCTAATTCCCTATAACCATGAGCTCTGATACCAACTTTTCTGTCACACCCCGACCACGTAAAATAACAAAACATGGCGGAAACATCGGGGAGTGTTGTAACAGAATCATTGTTTCATAACACATGGAAAATGAAATACTGTTTTATTGAATAAATGAGTTACAATGTCTTGATAATTAAAGAAACATAACATAAATAACTAGTCTGCATCTTTTATTGTCACTAAGGCCCATGTCCGCCTAAGTGTATCTTGATCAATCCTATGCTTCATTTCCTGAAACGCATGTGAAAATAGGTACATCAGCATAAAAATGCCGGCGAGTACATAGGTTTTGTGAAAATAAGATTCATAACTTCTGTTTAAGAAAATGTTTAGTCATGAACCTTGTAATTTGCTTTGTCTTTGTAAATCATTTGAAAAACAATAAGTTCAGATGATACGTATAAATAAGAGAATAATGCATGGTTAAATGAATAACAATGTAAAATGAGTTTGTATAAGTTAAGTTATTTGTAAAACAATCTATTGTGAAAAGTACGTTATTTGTATAAAATGTTATGTCATAAACTGAAATGATTCAAATAACGCTACGATATGTAATACCATACAATCACTTATATATAGGAAGTACCAGCGGCGTATCCACCATGCTTGTATCATATTACACACGCCTCGTTACTTAATCACTTACTCAAATCAAACCAATAATGTAAAATGTCTATGTTTAAACCAACTTCCAAATGTATTGAAATAATATGTTAAAATGTTTATGTCAAAACGTAAATCATGTAATGTATAACCAATGTCAAAAGTGTTTATGTGTCAAATGTAAACCATGTAATATGTAACCAAAATGATATGTATGGCTAGTGAAAAGGCATCAACTAAACCATATATGAAATGCACAAGAACATAGTATTGAAGTAAAACTTGGTTTAAATCAAAGCTATGTTTTGTGGAAATGCATGATCAATGTAAATCATGTAATATGTAAACAAAATGATATGTATGGCTAGTGAAATGTATCAACTAAACCATATGCACAAGAACATAGTATTGAAGTAAAACTTGGTTTAAATCAAAGCTATGTTTTGTGGAAATGCATGATCAATGTAAATCATGTAATATGTAAACAAAATGATATGTATGGCTAGTGAAATGTATCAACTAAACCATATGCACAAGAACATAGTATTGAAGTAAAACTTGGTTTAAATCAAAGCTATGTTTTGTGGAAATGCATGATCAATGTAAATCATGTAATATGTAAACAAAATGATATGTATGGCTAGTGAAATTTATCAACTAAACCATATGCACAAGAACATAGTATTGAAGTAAAACTTGGTTTAAATCAAAGCTATGTTTTGTGGAAATGCATGCTATACTGATACGAACATCTATGCGGTATTGTGAAAATGCATACATCCAAGCCTTGAGACTGCAGTGATAAACCCTTAAACAACTTAAAGGTTTATCTAAATTATGTATATCGAATTCGGTCATTCCTTCCAATCCCCATACCCAGTATTTCAGGAACGGGAGTTGTCAATTCCTATGGTACCACTACCTACTAACGAACGGCGTAGCTAATGTTAATGAATGTATTGTTCCATTGTAAACAACCCAAATGTCATAACAAAATGTAAGCATGTGATGAAAACGATGTACTAAGTATGCACGCAATGGACATACATAGCATAAAATGTAAATGTAAAACGATGTACTAAGTATGCACGAAATGGACATACATAGCATAAAAACAATGAAATCATGTAAAACAATGTACTATAAGTGTACTATTGAACATAGCATGTATATGATGTGAAAACATGAAAGCATGAAAGTAACAAGTAGGCACATGTGTTCCACCCCAAAACGTTTGGAAAACAGTAAAAGAGGGGTCTATGTACTCACTTGAGATTGCTCAGGAGTCCTAAGATAACCACCAAGCAACGCTAGAGATCACGGAAATCAAACGGCACCTAATATAGGTAACTACGTTAATAAACCGGACCTAAATCGGAAGATCTGATAGAATGAGGGTTCGTAAACCAAACGAGTATAGAGACTCGTGTCATATGGTTTAACAAAGCCTACATACTAAATGAAACCTTAATCTAAGTGCTTTCGACCCATTATGACCCGTTTAGGTAGCTTATGTTACTTTAACGCGTCGTTCGCGTATAACGCGTTCGGACCGCCTAACTAGTCCTATGACAAGTGTTATATGCCTAAACATGTTACATTATCAGTTATGTGACAAAAGTTTAGGTTACATATGCTTAATTACCAATTATACATGAAAAGGGTATTCTGGTAATTTACCTAAGGCATATAAACTACTTATCATACAACTACTTAAACGATGTGACCATAAGGTATAACCTCGGAAGGTTATTCCCTATATACTATGGTCACCTAATGTATTTGGTCGGATCCTAATGATCGACCAAACTGGGTCGGGTTCGAAGGTATAAGCGATTTATCAGATCGCTTACCCTTACGACCCTAGACAACGTGGTAATCAGTAGGCATAGTCACAAGGGACTATAACCATCGTGATTACAATCACGTTGCGAAGTTCAAACGAACTTCGCATTGACCATAAGCTGGTCAACGCTGAAAGTCAAACAAAGTTTGACTTTCGGACTCGAAAAGCAATAAAAGACGAAAGAATACTTATGAAGGGTCCCCGAATGCTAATCCTGATCCAAGTAGCTCAGGTATGAAACAAAGGTTTCAACTTAGAGCTCCTCAAATCAGAATTCTTGTAGGTTTTGCAATGGGGTGGGTTGGGTATTTATAGGAATACCCGAAACGTTAGGATCGTTTCATGGAAAACGTGCCTTAATCTTGTGCGTACACTTGTTGCAAAGTTATGGTAGCCTAAAAATGGGTTCTTATCAGCTGACTAGACAAGTGTGAGTGTGTGGTGGAGGATCAAACAGCTGCAAACAGGCTGTTTAATACACTGCATCTGGTCTGCAGACCCCTTGCGCACCGTAACAAATATTTGTTGCGGTGCGCAAGGACCTAGTTTGGCAGAATGTCAGATTTGGTCCCAGCAGCCCGTTTAAGCTATTTTCGATGCGTTTGAACCCCGTTAACCTCATTTCAAGGCTCTAAAATGAAGTTAAAGTATAGGGAACTTAAAACATGCTCAAAAATATCTTGGATGTCGGTTCGTTTGGTCGTACGATCGCGATGTTCGGTTAATTACGACGGAATGCGCATAGGCGTGAAAAACGATCCAAATGACGCGACGAATGGATTTTTCTTATGCCAAACACTAAAATAAAATATTTTAGTGCTTACATAAATTTTTGGATGTCCGGATGTATTCAGAACGTAAGTTATGCGCAAAAATGCAAACTTGTGCACTATTTGACACTTTTAGTCCCTGAATGACCCAAAAGTTTATTTTAGCACACCGAACAACTCAAAGCCTATTTCTAAGCTATGTGAAGGATATTTATGGTATGTTTAACTTATGGCCATGTTTCGGAATGTCTGTTACTGTTCAAATTGGCATACTTTCGTAGTTTGTCAAGTTTAGTCCCTGTAAGCGAATTAACTTGTTTTTGCCATACCAAAGCCTTCAAAACTTGTTTCTAAGTTATGTAAAGGTTATTTAAGTTATGTTAAGACAATGTCACTATTCCGGAGTGTTTGTTGCATTAAACTGGTTATATTTACGCATCGGTGCGCGTATAACCTTCCAGAAAGCGATTTAGAGTTTGGAATGGAACAAAAATTGATATGTGCAAATGATACACATATTTTTACAAATCCCAAGTATGAAATATAATATTTCATTGGTTTGGTATTTGTTTGATGGCCGTGGAGGCACAGGTGTTACATAAACATTGAGAGAACATTGCTCTCACCTCTGCAGGGGTGTAGAATGCTTCACCGTAGTACTCCAACTGATGAGGATCGATGATTAGGCCGTCAACATTCACCTCACCAACCGAAGAAGCTAACACCCTCCGATCATCAACCAGGATTGCACATCGACGGCCACTGCGGCGTCGTTCATATACCATCCTAGTGCGTTGAACATGCTCGGGGGGGGGGGGGAATGCTTGCATCACGGTGTCGGCCGATAGGAGACCACACTTACTTCAGCCTTTGAAGGGCCTTCTTCTCCGATACTCCTGCAGGACCTGTTTATCTGGGGAAAGGTATCACCGGAGTCAGTCCGCGTACCTCTGATCATCTCCTCCGTCACCGGGAACTGGAGACGGATTAAACCATCTACTGCATCCAAATTTCGAAGTACGTCGGAAATTCTCCGATTATGGCATTGTCGCCCCATTTCTTCAATTACCAAATTTGGAAAAAGAATGACATAGTTTATATAGGGATTAAGAGGTCTGACAACGATGACGATGGCAAAATTAATAAGAAAACATCATTACATGTCAAATCGCCACACTTAAGTAAAACGGCGGCGTCATCATCATAATAGCATTAATTGTCTGACAGAAAATTAAGTGCTTACACGCACCCCAAACAAAACAGTGTTTTTACAAAATATCTAAGGAACAGTGTACATAGCAAATAAAATAAAACACTCATGACTCTCAAGACTCCTCCGCCGGGTCCAGCATCAGGCGTAAGGAGTCCACGCCATCCTCGGCCACCGTGTCCATCAGATCCACATATGCGGGCAGCGGATCATTACCAGCCGCTTCAAGAGCATCCGCCATCTCTGCCTGTAGTTTGCCTCTGTTCTCTTGGAACGCGAAAGTAATCTTATCCGTTCGTTGAAAATCAAAGTAACCATGGTAAAAACATCATGGTGCCCTGATTGATAAGCAGCAACAGAAAGGCGGTCCAAAAGAGTCACAAAGGACTCTGATTGGCGTAGATACTCAAACGCCCCAACCAGGCCATTGGTTATCAACCAATTCCTGTCACCTTGTAAACCAGCCAGGCGGCTGGTCAAGCTATCCACCTTGGCGTTCGATTAGTCTAATGCATTTTCCGCCTCTTTAAGGCGCGCCTGGTGGGTGGTGGAAGACTGAACAAGTTGGTTCTTTTCGGAGACAAGGGAGTCACATAATTGCTGGAGTTTCCTAAGTTGTTCCTCCCGCTCCTCCAACTTAACCTGTTTAGCTTGGACCTTGGCATTGGACGCCTCTAACTCCACAGTTAAACCTTGATACCACTCCTGCACCTGAGACACAAAATCAGTGTCAATACGGAACTTTTCCATCTTAGCAGACAGCTCAGATCTCACCTTTTGAGCCTCGGCGACAGCTTTAGGCTCCAGCTCCTCCTGAACGTTGTTGGCGTGAGCAAGGACTCGGTCTTTTTCCGCTATATCGCAGGCCCACAGTATCCTCTCTTCGGCAAGGTTGGCTATCACACGCTTCAGATCATCCTCTGCCTTATTCTTCTCGGAGACAAACCTACTCTCCCTAAGACCCACGGCTTGAAGCTGGCTTTCCAAGCGGTACTTTTCATCCATAAGCTCCTGAATGGTGATCCACGCCTGGTGGAGCTCGTTGTTATCATGCATCTACCGGCGTCGGATTTCCACCAACCTCCGGGATTGACTGACGCCATCCACCATCGTGGCATTCATCAAATTTTCATTATTTAACTCCTCTACATAGGTTGACTCAGCCAGGGGATATGCCCGTTCAACCCAGTGATGCGCCACCGGGGGGAAGATCAATCTGGACGACTCCGCTATTTTCCACTTGGGTTGATAGCGCTTGTCCTGCACATTTGGATCCCAATAAATGGTGGGCAGATAGAGATCATCGCCCAAATAGGCCCCATCATCAACAAAGCCACTGCTAGACCCCCCCCCAGTGTCACTTACAGTAGCATCACTGGCACTGGTTGACTCACCGACAACAGAAGTTGCAGGCATCTCCTTCTCAGAAGCAGCAGAAACGCCAATAGGAGAGTCGAACATTGATACGGGGGTAGCGCTAGAAAAAAGCAGCATAGAAACAGGGTTGGTGGTCACAGACACAGCAGCTGTAAACACAGGCGGCGACATTGAAGAGCTAACAACAACAGCACTCGCCTGCAATATGAGGTCTGAAAGGCTTGTCCCGCCAGAAGAGGAAGACACGACATCCCCAGATGTCAAGGGCATAGAGGACACACCCTCAACTTGGACCTCATTAATGGAACCTGTATCCAATCAGGTATTCAGCACAATAGTATAAAAAGTCAACGCTTACATTCACAAATAAAGTCACTTACCAGTGGGTAGGGCGTGAGCAGTTTGGATTGCTTGAAACGAGGTCAAAGGAGGCAATATCCTGCGTTTTTTCTGAGCACGTAGTGGACTCATCAAAATGGCAGCAGCGGAAGTAACATCTGCACCCCCTGGGGCCACATAGACGCTAACCGCTATAGGCTAAGTAGTAACCCCCACGGCCATATACTTCCTCCCGGTGAACTTCACCCGGGTAGGCTTCTTTGTCTCTACAGCAGAAACGCTACTCTCTCCGCTGGGGGCAGGAGGAGATATATAAGCAGTTGGATCCGCCGGCACGACGGGCAGCAAAAACTGCTCAAGGTGAATCTTCAGCACGTCGGGTTCCTGCTCCCCAATCACGCGGTCCGCGGCCTTCAAAGCAGCGTTCCGAGGGGGATCAACGAAATCAAACAAGCTCCACTTGCCTATTTGACATTTACACACATTAATACAAATACAATTAGTAGAGTAAATTCAAAGCAAAAGGCCACATACCTTCATCATCCTTCTGGAAGGAAGGGTATAACCTGGCATCATGCCATAGCAAGCTCATCCCCGCCATCACCAGGGCCCCTCCGAGATCACTGTGCACTCGGAGGGGCGTTGACACAACCTCTTAAACAGAGCATTTTCAACATAAGCATCAGTAGGAGGACCGTCGTCCTTGAACTTGTCCTTGGCTCCCATTTCCCTCCACTGCATTTCTCCGGGGATAACACTGGCATCAATATAGAATAATTTCTTCTTCCATTCCTTATCCCTGGAACTGGTAGGGATATCCCTCAGACAAGACACACCAATGTCTCGCCTATCAAAAGTAAAGAAGGGAGATTTCCAAACGAGAATGAAAAAAGCCCTAAAAACGGTAATTTCAGGGATATGACCCAGGGCTGTGCAAGCAAACTCAAAGTGACGAAGTTTCACCAACCCTAAAAGATGCAATTGGGAGATATGAATGTGATACTTGTCAAGAACGGCCTTGCAAAACTTGGTGATTGGCAATCGGAAATTGCAAAATTTGAAAAAATCACTGAACAGAGTGATTTTGCCCTCTTTCAATGGAAACGTCGTGTCTGTCTTTGACGGCAGCACCAGATTCCACTCCGACTTAATGTCATACTCATGTATAAGATTGTTGTACGATACAGGCCCCCATTTGCAATATAGTGCATCAGAACTTGTGGGGGCTGAAGAAGATTCGCCAGTCTTGGAGGCCATTTTTGAAATCAAGAAATTGAAAAAAGTGAAGAAGTTGTGAACAAAGATGGAAATGGAATTCAAACCCTAAACGGGAAACCTATTTATAAGGGATAACAACCTTTCGAATTCGAAAAGGCAAACGGATGGGAACGCGTGTCAAGACAGGGGAGGTACAACTGTCATACTAATGATGACCTAACTGTCACATATGTTCCCATCGCCGCCATTTTTCAAATAAGTAACGGTACCCCACTCAAGAAACTTACACTCCAAGGGGGGAATTTTGACTTTTTCCCTTTATAGTCCAATCTCATGAACTTCATTTCATAACTTCGGACTGGGGGGACATGACGAGGTATGACCCGAATCAGCCAACCCGACCCGGTCATTACCTATTATTTTATTATAAATACTTAATTACACATGTTTATTCTAGAATGTTCCATTCTGCATGGATAAACCACGTAACTAAATCCCCAATCTTTTGGGAAGATCATCCCTAACTTATCGGAGCCCACCCTAAGTTAGAGGAAACCCTAATGGTAAACTATAAATAGAGATAAACATCAAAGGTATGCATTCATTCTGCTCTCGTTTACTCTCTCTCTCTACTCATACTTTCTTACTCCCAAAACCGAGACTTATTCTCACGCCGGAGGGTGGTTACTGGAATAACCCCATTCCTGTAACGAGTCCTAACGGTGTTTTGTTTTGCAGTCAGCTGTTCGGATCGCCAAAGAGTTGAAGTCCTAGCCAGAGCTTACTGTTAAGGTCAGTGTTTCTTCAATACTGTTGTTCATTGGTTGCATACCTCCACCCTGTTTACTTACTCTGGTGCTAACTGGACCGCCAGTCCATAGGAATTTTCCATCTATATGAGTTCTAATCTCATATCATGGACCACACAAAAATTAGAAAACCGTATCTCGATCATCCACAAAGTCAGAATGCAAAGCGCTGACTGACACTGTTGTTGAACTGACCTAGTTAAAAGCTCTTCTACAAGAACTTGGCGTAAACACCCAATCTACTCCAACTTCCTGATGTGACAACCTAGATGCAAGCAATCTTGATGTTAATCATGTGTTTCATGCTCGATCAAAACACGTTGAAGTTGATTCTGAATTCGTGAGAGAAAAGGTTTCTCAAGGACTATTGCATGTACACTTCATATCCATAGGAGATCAGATCGCATACATCTTTACGAAATCATTGTCAATGTAAATATATACATATTTATGCTCCAAGCTACATGCTGCTCCTCTACCTTAGCTTGTGGATGAATATTAAACACAGTAGTGATAGATAAGGGTTGGCAATGTAAATATGGTTTTGTATATATGCCTTTGTAACCCTAACATTCATAACAACCGATACAATTAATCACCTACACAATAACACAAACGGTAACAAATCTAGCACATATTCAATTAGGTTTGGAGATGAATCAGTAATCGATGCTTCAATCCCACTATACCATACTCATATTTTTTACTTGTAGTGAAGTTCTCGACCTGAAATGTTGTAATTTGTGTTGTGTTTTCTTGTGTTGTATTGTATTCAGTAAAACTGTGGTTAATTATGTCTCAAATCTGTCATGTTAGTGTTTTAAGAGGGTTAGGTTACCATAAACATGGAGTCGATCGGGTTTTGTAGTTCTATAAATAAAGACAAGCTTCCCACATTATTTTCTGAGAAAAACAGGTATACGAATTCAAAGCATACAAAGACATCTATTAATGGAAATGGTTATGATGACACCGCCCATGAGATATTGATATGTCAAATGTGATATGATGCAAAACCAATCACATTTAAGGTCGGGACGTGATTTTTACCATACTAATGTGTAATGTGTCGGTCTTGAAAAAGACATATTGTTGGAAGTAAATTAATTAAAGCCATAAGAACACATACTATTCATTTAATTTTTCCTATTTATAAAGGAATTTTTTAATCGTTTGTTTGTGACCATTTTATTCCATTAGTTCAAAATAAAGTTGCATGAATTTGAGTATTCAATTGTTGTTTCAAATTAAGTTCTGAATAATAAGAAAACTAAAATACTTAGATAAATAAAAGTATTTGATATAAATAGTAGTATCATATGCATGTAATGATATTTAAATTCATAACATCATTAAATAACTAATAACTTATACAGAATGTAACACATAATCAATTATTATCGGTGTTCGACTCCCACTAACTACTAACAGGGATGTAATATTTAGCCGTTCAAAAAAAAATATAGTTTATCAAAATTTCAAATACTAAACTCATACATTAAAATAAGTAATTAAATATCAAACAAAATATTAAATGTGAAGTTAACATATTAAATAATGCAATTTTTTTATGACAATGCTTACTTTTAATTTATATTAAATTAATCTTAATTTATTCTTTGCTTGGGATTGAACTCAACATCTCCCCTTAAAAGACAAAAGTATTTACCAAGTGATCTGATCCACATTGACACTAAAGTTTACTTAATGAGCTTAAATATTAGTATTATTATGGCATATATACTGATATTAAACAGAAAGATATTTTTAACTTTTGACAACCTTACCTTCAAATCATAACCTTTTTTACTGTTTTTCTCTTTTAATACTATATGGTATAGGGGCAAATTCAATCCTTGTTTCTATATTAGTTTTTTCTTTTCTTCGGCGCTAGGTAGAAGTGTTCGGTAGTTTGCAAGACTTATAACCTTGAGGTCATGTGTTCAAATCATGTCTCTGAAATACTTTTTTTCTAAAAAAATGTAAGTTTTACTCTGATAACTAGTAATTAGTTAACACAATTTCTTTTGCGGTAGGGATAGAAGGCATCGAGTCGAATAAGTTGAATTTTAGGTTATATTCAAGTTTGAAGTTTTGAAATTTGTATTCGAATTCACATGAAATTCGAATTAACCAATTCGAACAAGCTTGTTCGAATTTGACTTGAATTCGGGTATATATGAATTAGGAAAAAAATTAGATAAAATAAAATATTACAAAAAAAGATCACCCTTTTCCTCAAATTTTAACAATCTAAATTACTATGAATATCGGGATAAGGGTTAACTTGTGTATGCAGTGATTGTCGCCTAATAGCAGATAGAAACTGAATGAGGCAAGGAGCAATCGTTTAGTAATTAGGTCGTTATTCAAATTCGAACTGGATTTCAGATTATTCGAGTGTGGTTCAGTTAATATATCAGATCAAACTATATTTAAAAAAAAAAAAAAAAAAAACAAAAGCTTCCATCTAATGTTTATACGTCTCAATTAAGTACGTTGTGAGTAGCGACCCATGATTTAATGATCCATTATATGCACATGCTGCATTAAAAAAAAATCGTGACACATTTCAGAATCCAGCATTTAAATTTGGTATCTAATTCGATCCGTATTTACTGAGTTTTTATAGAGTAACAATACACGGGTCTAATTTATTAATCTAAAAGTATGCTTAAAAATATTCAATGTTTGACAAGACTAAAAGATTTTACTTCTCATATATACTTCAGATATTATGCATGTTTATTTTCTTATATATTAAGTTAATTCTTAAACATATCGATAGCATATTTAATTAATTTTAAAAATCTAATTGTTTTATTTCTCTATAACTAAAGAATATTCTTATTTCACAAACCCACAACTGTCTCTTTCTCTTATGTAATATATATCAATACTAGGTTAGAACCCCGTGTATTACACGGGATTGAATAAATGTAATTTTATATACTAAATAAAAAATAATATATTTTTAAAAAACTCTTTTATTACATGTGTTGAGTAATATAATTTTATATATTAAATAATAAAAAAATATATCTTAGTTTGAATAAATGTAATTTTATATACCAAATAATAAAAAACCTATTTTTTAAAAAAAACCTGTGTATTCATGGGTGGAAGAAATTTAATTTAAATACTAAATAATAAAAAGAGTTATATTTAAAAAAAAACTTCGTGTATTGTACAGGTTGAATAAATCTAATTTTATATCGCAAACAATAAAAAAGTTATATCTTTAAAAACCCTGTGTATTTTTAAATTAGGTTAATACTATTTTAAATTTTTGGTTTGATTAATAAGTTATTTAATATAATAATTTCTCATAGTTAACAATAATAACATTAACAATAAATAATATGCATGTTTATCTACTGTTAAGTGAAACAATACTTTTTAGTTTAGATAAGACTTTACGATTTGAAGTTAAGTTTATTAATTTAGAGTTGATAAGATTTATATTAATTAATTAATATTTAATAATTTAAATTAAATAATTATTATCTACAATTAAGAATATAGAATAATAAGAAAATAGTATAAGAAACATTACAAAACCATCTTTGAAAAAAACGTGTGTATTTCTCCTCTTATTTCAAACCATTTTGTGGTTTGTTTTTAGTTCAACTTATATAATGAATAACATAAACAAACTCATACTTTAGATAAGACTTTACAATTTGAAGTTAAGTTTATTTATTTAGAGTTGATAAGATTTATATTAATTTAATTAATATTTAATAATTTAAATTAAATAATTATTATCTACAATTAAGGATGGTCTAGAATAATGACAAGTGTCCCTCAATTGGTTTCTTTTATTATATAGTATAGATAATACTCCATTTATGAACTCATTGACTTGTCAATTTTTCTTTTAATAGTGCCGGGAGGTGATTATTTTTTTACAGCAAAAATTTAATAGCAACTAACATGATACTAAGTTATATTAGTAAATAGTAACGTATAAATCACATATGTTCTCTCTTTTCTGAAAATGTGATTAGTACAACACAAGTACACAACATTACTTAGTAGACTACTATACTTGAAGTATAGTTTTATGCTACACTATGTTGTTAATGTTCCTCTAATAGTGTAAGTGATTCCCTATATCACGTACCACTTAATTCATGATAACTAATAAAATAATGTAGTAAACGAACACATTGAAAATATATGAAATATAATTAAATGTTATACCATATATATAGTTCAACTGATAAAAAAATATTGTAAGAATAGAAAGAATAATTTTAAACTAATAAAAATGTTTGATTTGAGATATGTATTTAATATTATTGTAAGGGTATAGAGGTAGATTTATATTACAAATTAGTTTATTATATTCCTTTAAATTAGCTAACTAAATTTAATTAATACTCCCTCCGTCCCTATTTAGATGTCATCGGACCCACATTCACACAATTTAAGAAATAGTTGAGTATTTTATTTTTTGGGTTGTAAAATGACAATAATGTCCTTAGAAATGACAATTAAATTGGGACAACAAAAAATGGAAGTTTGTAATGGTAAGGGCAAAACTGGAAATTATTTGGAAATGACAATTAAATTGGGACAACCAAAAGTGTAAATTTGGACATTTAAAATGGGACGGAGGGAGTAACTCATTATCAAAAGATATCATTTCAAAGAAAACTTAATTTATGGAGAAGGATAAATTACGATATGTGTAAGATAAAATGTAGGATAAATATATTATGAATTTCGATATGTGTAGGATGTTTGTTGGATAAATTCAAATATGTATAGGATAAATATCAATATCCGTAGAATAAAATGTTTTTAACAAAGTAACTAGAGAGAAAATAACTAATATTGGGGAAGATAAATTATTTAACGGTTTACTATTATACTATTTCCTCTCTTTCTTCACAAATAAACTTTTCTTCTCAAAAGATAGTTATATTGGGAACGATCCCCTAAAAAGTATATTTTGCATAAGATGAATTATAGAAATGATATGTAACACTCTTCATAACTAAAATAAAAAGACGTTTTTGTCTTAAAACATGAATTCTCACCTTTTTGTTTTCTCAAAATACAACACAAAAATACTAATACAAAAAGAATCAGTATAAAAAATTCAGTACAAACACAACCAAAAAAATATAAGTATAAAAATTTCAGCACAAAAAATTCAGTACAGGAAATCCGGTACAAACAAAAACTAGCTCAAAAGAGATAACACAAAAGATCCAACATACAAAATCTAGCACAAAAAAATCAGTATACAAAATCTAACACAAAAATGCATTACAAAAAATCTAGCACAAAATTGTTATACAACATAGATATACAACATATTTTTGTATATTTTTATTTGTCATTTTTATATAACAATATTATACTCAAAATAAAGATAAAAAATGCCCGATACGATGCAATTTTTTTTTGGAGAAAACAATTTTGTATACAAAAATGCTATAAACGTTTAGAAAAGTGAAGAAATTTAAAAATAGTCAACAGAAATGACCAATGTTATAAAAATCAGTTTTTAAACCATACCTGATTACGCTCAGGAAAGGTTCAATCGATTAAATTGTGTCGTGTCGGGCGATTCATCTGGGTTAACTAATTAACTCTATAATTTCATAAGATACAACTTCAAGTCAAAAAATAATCCAAAAATACATGATTTCATAATAAAAAATAATCCAAAAGTTAATCCATAATAACAAAATAATTCAAAAGTACTCCATTTTCCGACATATTTTTTTTTCTAAAATAAAAGGGTACAATAAGTTTATGTCACTGAAATGTACCAAAATATTGGATTGTTAAAATTTTAAAAATCAATTTTGAAGATTTTGTAAACCAGTTTAATGGTTTAAACCCGTATAACTGGATTCTTAAAAATTAAAAATCAATTTTAAAGGGTTAAACGAATATTGATTTATTATTTAGATAATAAATTAAAGATGTTATTTTATTAGGAATAAAATAAATTCAAAGCGTTTCACTAGTCATTTTAATGAGACGATCAAATAAAAACTATTCGACTAAAACGAGGAATAATTATTACTGGATAATGATTAGTGAGAGTTGATTTATTATGATGATAAAACAAAGTGAAAGGGTTGACTTGGCAAAAATAATTGATCAAAGGTTAATTATTTGGAGGGAAAGATAATTATGGATGGAGAGGGTTTTGCGGCATTAATAATTCTGGGAGCAGACAACTGGTGAGATTAGTCAGGTTCGAGCTTTGAAAATCTTGCCATAAATCCAAAGTCAAAACAACTTGGCATTCCTTTTTCTCTCTAAAAAACCTTTTCGTATTCCTTTCTCTCCGATCGTCGGTGGCTCGACGGAGTTAGGTCTGTCGGGTTAGCGTGCGAGGTCGATTGAATCCCTGTCTGACCTCTCATCCTAACTTGATCCACTGATACTCCCATTCGTCTGTCCGGGATTCGGATTGTTTCGTTTCTTTTTCTTATTGAGTCTAGTCGTCGGCGGCTCGACGAGGAGGTGGTGGTTGGGATATCGTGACAGGAGGGCTGTATTACATATCGTTTGTGATTTGCTTTTCCTTTCATTATATCTTGACTGCTTTATCGGCTCCATTCGCTGGTCTGGGATTAGCACTCGTCTGGTGAGAAAATGGGTGGTTACCCACTACCGGTAACAATCTTTTATGTAACAAATCTTCCTGGGGGTGACTAGGATGATGTTATGGAGGGCGTTTCAATCTTATGGCGTAATGAAGGATGCGTATGTAGCAAGGAAGAAAGACTCAAGGGGGAACCACTTTGGATTTATTCGTTATAAGGGTGTTCGTGATGTGATGGCAACTCTACGTGGAATGAAAACGGTTACAATCTTCGAAGCAAAGGTGAGTGTATCGGTGGCTAAGTTTGATAAAAAGCATAGGGCGTTTCAGCATAACAGTTATGGAGATACGGTTGGTAAACAACAACGTCCAATGGCACCGAGAGAAGACCCAGTTCTACAAAGAAAACCGGTATACGAATACATGCCTGTCAAAAACGGAAGGTCTTACTCAGAAGTCGTCAAAGGTAATGAGGTGACAAAAAAGGAAGAAATTAAAACGGTGGTAGCTGAGGGAAGGATAGCGGTGTACCCGGACCATTGTATGATGCGGGCAGTAATTATAGAACTAAAAAATGTTTTCGCTTTGAAGGAGATAAGGAGGCTGTTGGATGTTGGGGGTTATAGTGAGTACCCAGTATCGTATCTGGGTGGATTAAAATGTATGGTAGTGTTCAAAGTAAAAAGAGAGGCGGTGGATTTCTTAAAGAATAGTGGGTTTGGAAGGGATCAGCTAATCGAGTCGGCATCACTTTGGACAGGTCAAGACATGCAATATGATCGGTTAATCTGGGTTAGGATAACCGGTATTCCTATACACCTTAGAGATAGTAAGCTGTATGATATGGTGGGGGTGTTTTGGGAGAGTAGTGGGTGAATCGGATTTCTCTTGGACGGTTATGGATAATTCGGACAATGGATGTTGGATAGTTACTGATGAAGGAAAACGAATTGAGGAAGAGGTCAATATTGAGTGGGGAGAAAAGACATACAAGGTGTGGGTCACTGAAGAGCCAAATCCATGGTTATAGTGTTTCGGAACTAACCGATGACGGGAAGGCAACACCGATGAAGTCATCGGAATCGGTGGCTGCCCCGGAGGTAGACATGGAAGAAGGAGAGATCCAAGATGGCGGGAACGGGGAAGAGAATACAGAGGGACGTCCTAGGGAGACAGAACCGGTGACACCTTTGGTTCACGTGCATGGGGATCATTTTGAGGGGATAGTTAATGCAACGGCTGATAGGTTGGAAAAAGAAAAATTAGATGGGGGTGGTGGGACCCGGGCAGAAAATGATGAGAATAACTATTATGGGGAATCTGCTTTTGGAATGGGCCATGGCCCAGGTACAAAGTCAAGAAAAAGGCCTCGTAAGACAAGGAGCCCAGAAAATTGGGATCCAGATGTGGGAGATATGAATAACAATGGGCCTACACATATCCGCAATCTAGAAAGATCCTTCGATTTAAATGATACAACTCAGTGGGGTGGGGATTCTTTTAATGAACCGGTCAATAACTCAGTGGGTAAAAATTCTAGAGATGAAGGAGGGGGTTTGGCTGACACAAAAGGAGACGGATCGGGTATGCAGGAAACGGGAGTACATGATCAGATCAATGAAGAAAATGTTGGGTTGGGGGCATCGAATGTGGCGAATGTCAACAGGATCCAGGAAGAAATGGCAGAAACAGTGGCAGTTGGAGCAGCCGTAGGATTCCAACTAGATAGTTTCTTCAATCAGGTCAGTGAGGTAATTATTGGTGAACAAACGGGTTTGCAATGAATTTTTTATCAGTAAATTTAAGGAGGGTCAGGGACCAAAGGAAAATGGATTGGATAAGAGGATTAAAAACGTCTCACGGGGTACACTTTTTAGCAATTCAGGAAACGAAGGTAGGGGGTATATCACAGTTTACAGTTAGTAAATTTTGGGGAAGATCACGGTTTGAGTTGGTATGGGTGGATGCGGTTGGTAGATCAGGAGGTTTAATTTGTATGTGGGATCCGTATGTCTTTGAGAAAACATATGTTATAAAAGGTCAGAGGTTCATTGTGGTACAAGGCAATTTAAAACACACGGGGGAATTGATAAACGTGGTTAATGTGTATGCATATAATGATCCAGTTGAAAGGAGGGAACTTTGGGAGGAATTGTTAATTCAAAAACAGTCATTACAAGGCCTGTGGGTGTTTGGAGGTGACTTCAACGATGTTAGAGAACCGGGTGAACGCTTCAATTCAGAATTCATTCCACTAAATGCAGCATGCTTCAATCGATTTATAGAAACAGCAGACTTGGTTGAATACCATATGGGTGGGAGAAAATATACATATCATTTTGATAATGGGGTGCACAAAAACAAGTTAGATCGATATTTGGTGTGCAGGGAGTTTCATGCTAAATGGCCGTCAGCTTCTATTGTTGCCTTGTCAAATGTGGTTTCGGATCACTGTCCGATTCTTTTGTCCGTTCTGGCTTAGGATTTTGGATCCATACCAACGAGGATTTTTAACTCATGGTTGGTTTTGCCCGGCATCATGGATTTTATAAAACAGTCTTTGGAGAGTTTCTCATTCCAAGGGGCGGCTGATTTAGGTTTAGCGGTTAAACTAAGGTGGATAAAATTCAAACTGAAAGAGCGGGTGAATGTAATAAAGGCAGAGAAGGAACTGATTTACAAAGAAAAATTGGAAACTTTGGAAAAACTGGAAATAATGGCTGAAGATCGTTTATTGACTCCGAATGAATTGGTCAAAAGAGCTGAATGCAAAAAGGTGATTATGGAGGTAGATCGGGCAAAAGTTATGGATTTAAAGAAGAAGGCTAGACTAAAGTGGGCTATAGAAGGAGATGAGAACTCGTCTTTTTTTTCACAATATAGTTAACGCAAACTTAAGCTCTAATCGGATTAATGGGTTGATGATTGATGGGGTATGGGAGACGAACCCGGTGTTGATTAAGGATTCAGTATGCTCGTTTTTTGCACAGAAATTTCAGGAACCTATGGCTAATAGACCTGGCATGACATGTCCGAATCTAAACCAAGTTTCGGTTGCTGATGGAGATATGTTGGCAGCCCCTTTTATGCTTTTGGAAATCAAAGAAGCAGTTTGGGATTGTGGTGGAGAAAAGGCGCCGGGTCCAGATGAAATTAATTTTACTTTCATTAAGCGATGTTGGGCTTATTTAAAATCTGATTTCATCCGGGTGTTTGAGGAATTTTTCATGAATGCAACTTTATCTGTGGGTTGTAGTTCTTCGTTCATTGCTCTTATCGCTAAGTGCAATGACCCTGACGGCATGGGGGACTACAGACCAATTAGTCTCATAGGTTGTATAAATAAGGTTATATCCAAAGTGTTGGCAAACAGAATGAAGTTAGTGATCTACAAGCTGATTTCAGAAGAACAAACGGCATTCTTAGCTAATAGGAGTATATTGGATGGGCCATTGATTCTAAACGAGCTAATACCGTGGATGAGGGCAAAGAAAAAAGAGGGATTTATTTTCAAAGCGGATATTGAGAAGGCATATGATTCGTTGAATTGGGGGTTTTTGGAAACCATTATGGAACAAATGAGATTTCCTCCGGTGTACACGAAATGGGTTATGGCCACAGTAAGAAATGCCAGAGCTTCAGTTTTAGTAAATGAGTCACCCACCCAGGAGTTTGGGTGTGGTAAGGGATTGAGACAAGGAGATCCTTTGTCTCCATTTTTGTTCATCATTGCTATGGAAGCATTGACGGGTGTCATGAAGAAGGCTTGCAACCTTGGTCTTTACGATGGGGTTCGGTTTGATAGTCAAGGTTCGAGTATCTCTCACTTTTTATATGCGGATGATGTAATTTTTGTTGGTAGATGGTCGGCTCATAGTGTGAATAATTTGAGGAGATTGTTACGTTGCTTTTACCTTGCATCCGGACTTCGGGTGAATCTTGTTAAAAGTAGCGTGTTCGGAGTGAATGTTGGTGAAGAATGTATAACAAACATGGCAAACACCTTGGGGTGTAGAGTAGCAAGCATTTGGGGCTTCAAGTGGGTGCAAACATGAATTTGGTTAAAAATTGGCAGCCGGTGGTTGAGGTTTTTAAGAAAAGATTAGCTATTTAGAAGGCAAAAATATTATCCTTTGGGGGTAAGTTGACATTAATAAAATCGGTGTTAAACGCACTTCCCACGTATTATTTCTCGTTGTATCGAGCGCTCGAACATGTTATTAATCAACTTGAAAGATTACGTTGGGAATTTCTTTGGGGCATAACACCGGAAAGAGGCAAAATGAGTTAGGTTGCGTGGGAAAACGTAATGACATCGAAAGATCTAGGAGGGGTGGGTGTAGGATCGCTAAAAGACGCAAATTTAGCAATGCTTGCTAAATGGTGGTGGAGGTTTAAAACGGACCCCAATAGTTTGTGGCGAAAGGTGATTTGGAGCATACACAAGAATGAAAGATCCTGGAATCCGATTCCCGGAAAGATGACGATAGCCGGGCCGTGGAAACAAATCTGTAAACTGTCAAAGGATATAGAAAAATATGGTTTAAATCTGTCTGAATGTTTTCGGGTCATTCCGGAGTGGGTGATTCGGTTTCATTCTAGAAAGATAAGTGGGCTGGAGATGAAACGTTGCATAACAGGTTCCCTATGCTGTTTGAGCTGGAAAGAATTAAGAATGTATCTGTTGCGGAACGGGTAAAGATCTTGAACGGAGCGCTGATTTTGAATTTCTCTTGGGTGAGACAGTTGATATCGGCTAAAGAAGTGGAAGATGCTCAAAGATTGTCCGACGAGGTGTTTGCGGCTGCTAGGGGACATGGATCTGATCGGTGGCAATGGGAACTGGACGGCTCGTGTATGTTTTCGGTGAAAAGTATAAAAGCTGCCCTTCAACATGCTAGATTTCCAGATCTGAGTAATAATTTTGAATGGAATAATTGGGTCCCTATAAAGTTGAATTTTTTGGCGTGGAGGGTGTCTTTGGACCGGGTACCAACGCTAGTTGCGTTAGCCCGCAGAAA
>JARYGA010033767.1:0-27061 GCA_030545235.1 Helianthus tuberosus
GTTTATCTTGTTGTAATGTTATCCTTGGCAGGCCTTGGATACATGACATGAAGGCAGTCCCATCCACTTATCATCAATGTGTGAAGCTTCCTAGTCCTTGGGGAATAGTGAAGATTGATAGTGATCAGCAAGAAGCTAAGAACTGCTACACCTCATCAATGAAACCAGCCTCAAAGTCAAGGGAGCAATAGCAATTAAAGCATCCTCCAAGGGATGTCTTGGAGGCAAGAGAGCAGGATGTAGTAGAAATCCTTATGGATCCTTATGGATCCTGATGATCCTGAATCTAAAGTTTATATAGGATCAGGGATCCTTGGCGAAATGAAGGAAGACCTCATATTCTTCCTCAAAAGGAGAAAGACTACCTTTGCATGGAAACACGAAGACATGACAGGTATATATAAAGATATAATCACTCACAAACTTGGCATTGATAGGTCCTTCAAACCAATCCATCAAAAGAGGAGGAAATTTGCACCAGAAAGAAATGCCATTATCCAGGAGGAGGTAGAGAAATTACTCCGAGCAGGTATGATTAGAGAGGTCAAGTATCCAAGATGGTTGGCCAATGTGGTTGTTGTTCAAAAGAAAAACGGAAAGTGGAGGGTATGTGTCGATTTCACTTATTTAAATAAGGCATGTCCCAAGGATCCTTTCCCATTACCCCACATTGACTCCATGGTGGATGCAACTGCGGGTCATGAACTGTTAACTTTTATGGATGCTTCATCTGGATTTCAACAAATTCAGATGGAACCATCTGATCAAGAGGATACAGCCTTTATGACTCCAACTGGTATATACTGTTATATTGCTATGCCATTTGAACTAAGAAATGTAGGTGCAACTTATCAAAGGCTAGTGAATATGATGTTCAAGGATCAGATTGGACAAACTATGGAGGTTTACATAGACGATATGGTGGTAAAATCCAAAAAGGCTGAGGATCACCTAAGGGACTTGGAGGAAGCATTCAATATCCTTGACAAATATAACATGAAACTTAATCCTTCAAAATGTCACTTTGGTGTTAAAGCAGGTAAATTCTTAGGATATATGGTGACAAAGAGAGGCATTGAAGCCAGTCCAGAACAAATCAAAGCTATAGTGAACATCAAGTCCCCTGCCAATGCTAAGGATGTTCAGAGGTTAACAGGCAGGATTGCAGCTTTAAATAGATTCATATCCAAATCCTCAGAAAAGTGCAAGGAATTCTATGATATCCTAAGGAAGAACAAGAAATTCGAGTGGACTGAGAAGCATGAAAGTGCCCTAAGAGCTCTTAAGGATTACCTATCCTCGGCCCCGGCCTTGATGAAACCAGAAAAAGGAGATGTGTTATCCTTATATCTTGCGGTATCCTCAAAAGCAGTAAGTGACGTCCTTGTTAAGGATCACGAAGGTACACAACATCCTGTCTATTATGTAAGTAAGAGTTTACTTGATGCTGAATCCAGGTATTCACACTTAGAAAAACTTATCCTTGCATTAATTATGGCATCTACTAAATTGAGACATTATTTTGAAACTCATGCCATTATTGTCAAAACTAATTTTCCAATTAAGAATGTCCTCAGGAAACCTGAAATGTCAGGAAGGATGGCTAAGTGGGCAGTGAAGCTTAGTACATATGATATAAGATATGAGCCCAGGACAGCCATTAAATCCCAAGCATTAGCTGACTTTGTGGCAGATTTCAGTAGTGATTTGCAAAAGGAAGCTGAATTAGAAGTCCAACAGCTAGAGGAGACCAAGGATCCTTGGATACTCTATACTGATGGATCCTCAAATGTCAAAGGAACAGGGCTTGGAATACTACTAAAATCGCCACAGGGGGACATAATACCCCACTCTATAGCTTGTGAGTTCCAAACTACTAACAATGAGGCTGAATATGAAGCCTTGATAGCTGGTTTGCAAATTGCTAAGCATATGAGGATCAGGTATCTTGAGGTACATGTAGATTCTTTGTTAATCACTAATCACTTTAATGGATCCTATGCTGTTAAAGGTGAAAAGCTAACCAAATATTTGGAGATAGTCAAAGAATTGGCACTCTCTTTTGTTTCCTTTAGTTTGACACAGGTACCAAGGGAAGAAAATGCAGAAGCTGATGCATTGGCTAATCTAGGATCATCTTTGAAGATCCCGGAGGATATAAGTATCCCCATTATCCATATCCTGGCTCCTGCCATCGAGGATCATGTGGCTATGGAAATAGGAGAGGATTCTACAATTATCCCTGGTGAGGATACTCAATCTCATTCAGGATCATGGATCCTCCCAATCATGAGATACTTACAACATGGAGAGATTCCTATAGGAGAAAACCCTAGGGCTTTCAAAATTAAGGTATCTCAATTCACAATTTTAAATAATATGTTGTATAAACGATCTCTTGCAGGACCATATTTAAGATGCATTGAGGATCCTGAAATCCAAGAAGTTTTAAAAGACTTCCATGAAGGAGATTGTGGAAACCACACTGGGGGCAGGGCATTATTCTCAAGGATCCTGAGGACAGGATACTATTGGCCAACTATGAAGAGAGATGTTGTGGAGTATGCTAAGAAATGTGATCCTTGTCAGAGACACAGCAATATCCTTCATCAACCAGCTGAATTTTTTCATCCTATATCCTCCTCTTGGCCATTTATGAGATGGGGTATGGATATAGTTGGTAAGCTCCCTAAGGCACCTGGCGGAAAAGTGTTCATGCTTGCTATGACTGATTACTTCTCCAAGTGGATAGAGGCTGAAGCTTTTGCCCAAGTCAGAGAAAAGGAAGTTATATCCTCCATTAAAAGAAATATTATAACTAGATTTGGTATTCCTTCTGAAATTATATGTGATAATGGTTCCCAATTCATTGGGGGCAGAACTACTAACTTTTGTGACAGCTGGGGGATTAAGATGATAACATCAACACCAGTCCACCCACAAGCTAATGGTCAGGCAGAATCATCCAATAAGATCATCATCAACAATTTGAAGAAGAAGCTTGGATCCAAGAAAGGGAAATGGGTAGAAGAACTACCTTATGTGCTTTGGGCTGATAGGACAACTCCTAAGAATGCTACAGGCCAAACTCCATTCTCCTTGGTATTTGGGGCAGAATCGGTGATCCCTACAGAAATGGTGGTTCCAACTGCTAGAACAAGTATTCGTGACCCTGAGGAAAATGATGAGAACTTGGTTCAAGACCTGGATACTATAGAAGAAATCAGGGATTTGGCAAGGATAAGGATGGCCAGTTATCAACAAAGGATGGCTGGTGCTTACAACAAAAATGTCAGGATCAGGAAGTTCCAAATTGGTGATATGGTGTTGAGGAAAGCATTTCAAAATACCACCAATCCTGCTGATGGAAAATTGGCACCAAAATGGGAAGGCCCTTACTTGATTGAAGCTGAGGCAGGAAAGGGGGCATATCGATTGCTAACAATGGAAGGTGATTTGATACCCAGGGCCTGGAATGCTGTCCATTTGAAGAAATACTTCATATGATAAGGACCTATGATCCTCACATGATAAGTGTTAGGGGTGGATTTCTAAATGACCAGTTATCCTTATTTACTGTTGGATTTAGTGATCCTCAATTCTGTCTGAAGTAATGATCCTCAGAAGTGTTGCAGGATCAGGATCATGGATCACTATAAGGATCCCTGTACTAACGATTGTCTACTTTGAATTCGTAAATGTTTTGCAGGAATATCAACTTGGACTTAGTCTTGGCGACATTCCTAGAGAATATTCTCAGTCTATTCCGCACGTGCTTGGTCAGAAATGGACGTTGTGGAGTCGTGGAAGACTTGCATGATTTGCGGAATGTTAGCTAGGCTTGATATTTTCTATTTTTAAAGGGGTAGCGAGCTATATTTAGAGACACTTAGCTATTTTTGGCTACACACACATTCATACAACCGCTCTCATCGGCTCTCGACAAAACACTTAGCATTTTTCACACATTTCTACACGATACACTATAGTGATCCTTGTACTTAGCTCGCTATCATCCGAAGTTGTAACAGATTGTTTGTTTAATTTGAGTTGGTGATCGGTAGTTTCCATCACCCGGGGTTTTTTGTGCCGGAGATCAACTCTTGATCAAGGGCTTTTTCCCCGTATAAATCTTCGTGTCATTTGTTCATTACACTTCATAGTGATCCTTATTGTTGTTCATCAATTCAAGCATCATACCTCACAACAGAAAGTTTGGTTACATTGTCATTGCCTGATTTTTGACCAAAACAGTTTGGCGCCCACCGTGGGGCAATTGGTGCTTCATTCTTAGAAAGATTCGTGTTTTCGTGGTTATTTCGGTTCGCTACAACCAAACAGATGGCTTCCTCAGTGAAGAATACTACAAGTTTGATACCCTCATTCAGTTCCTCACAAGGCGTTCCTCCTTTGCCTCCACCACCTTCTGGATCCCAGAAGAATGCTGAGAATGCTGCGAAGAAACCAACTCCTATTTTCCAAAAACCACCTACTTCTTCTGTTTCAACTAATCCTACTACTAATGATCTCTATGCCTTGATTTTGCAGATGAGGAATCATGCACAAGAGCAGGATAAGACCAACGAAAGGATCCTCCGGGAGATCGATGAAATCAAGAAACAGAAGAAATCAGTGGAGGATCACTCCCCTCTGATGCCAAGATCGCTGAACTTCGACACTCCGGTCATAACCTCACAATACTCGGCCGTTCCGGACGTGCAATACTTGGGTGAACTACCATGAAGGCGTTATGGGACAACAACAATGAGTCAGGCATATGGCTCTTGCTTCCAGCCACAGGGATCCTCTTCTCAACCATTAGGATCCTCCTCTCAGCATCAGGGATACTTCACGTCAGGAGGATATGTGGGAATGCATGCGGTCCAAGGATCCTCCCAGGTCCAAGGATCCTCCCAGGTCCAAGGATCCTCCCAGGTCCAAGGATCCTCCCAGGTCCAAGGATCCTCCCAGGTCCAAGGATCCTCCCTTGTTCAAGGATCCTCCCAGGTCCAAGGATCCTCCCAGGTCCAAGGATCCTCCCAGGTCCAAGGATCCTCTCTGGTCCCAGGATTCTCCCTTGTTCAAGGATCCTCCCTGGTCCCAGGACCCTTTCAGGTTCAAGGATCATCGCAATTCCAAGGATCCAACCCCCTTCAAAATCAAGGATCCTCGAGAAATATGCAACCTCAGAACTCAGACGTCCATCAAGGAGACTTCATACCAATGCAGACCATTGCCTCCTCTGGTCCTTCAATCATGCCAGAGTCTCGACAAGATGGATTCACATCCGCAATTCCAAACTCGAATCCTGTGGGAGGTAACACTTTTAATAATTTATATAGCACTAACCATGGCTTTATGCAGGATACAGGTATCAATCAGGCCATGGCTAGGGAACTGCAGAAGCTTAAGGATATGATATCCAGTGTACCAAGAGTGGTTAAGCCCATTCCTGAGATTGCGGATGGTAGCCATAGGATATCTCGTTTTGCACCACCTTTGTGTGATGCTGAGATACCCAAAAGATTCCAGATACCATCAATGAAGCTATATGATGGTTCAACGGATCCAGAAGAGCATGTAGCTCAATACAGGGAGAGGATGGAGGTCAATCCAATTCCGGGAAGGTTGAAAGAAGCATGTCTATGCAAGGGATTTGGATCCACACTTACAGGATCTGCTCTTAAATGGCTGCTAAGTCTTCCCCCTTACACTATTAACTCATTTGCTAATTTAGTTAACTTGTTCAATAGTCAATTCTCTTGTAGCAGAAAGTTTGAACGATTAACTAGTGATCTATATAGGGTAACACAAGGTCAAAATGAATCACTTAGAGATTATATCACTAAGTTTAGTAAAGAATCTTTAGATATTCCCAATTTGGATATAGCTACGGCTGTTGAAGCCTTTAAAATGGGATTGCTTAGGGATTCATTGTTCTATGATGATCTTGTTATGACACCTTGCAGGAATCTTGATGAAGTAAGGACTAGGGCCCTTAGGTTCATCCGCCTAGAGGATGACAAAAGGATCCAGGACAGATTGACAGGATCCTCAAAACAGGATAAGCAAGGATCCTACTTCAGGAACAACAAATCCAAGTCCTATAACAGATCTGATAACCAGAATGTGTACGCAGTGGAACAAGAAGAGGATGATGAGAATTATCCTCCTATTTCTGAATATTGTTTCTCTGTTGATAACAATGAACTAATCCTTGCAATGCAGAATCTAGGTGAGAAGGCTAGGTGGCCAAGGAAAAGTGAAAAACCAGCTGCTACAAAGGATAAATCCAAGTGGTGTGCATATCATGAGGATTTTGGGCATCTCACTGAAGAATGTATTGCACTTAGAAAGGAAATTGGTTATTTGTTGAGCAAGGGCATTTAAAGGAACTCTTGGGACGAAAGAAGTCAAGAACCCAGGATCCTGAAAGGATCCCGGAAAGGGCTCCTGCTCCTCCGGCAGACGCACAAGTCATAAATTTCATATCCGGTGGATCAGACATATGTGGTACATCCTTCTCAGCAGCAAAAAGACACGCTAAGGAAACCAAAATGGATAATGGAGACAGACCCGTCAGGACGTCCGTTGTCACCCAGGATAAAGTCATTACTTTTGATGAGGATGATCGTGTTGACATCCAGGATCCTCACCATGACGGTCTCGTAATTACATTGTTTATTTCTAACCACTTTGTTCGCAGGATCCTTATAGATGGAGGAAGCTCTGTGAACATCATTCAGCTGGATGTTCTCAAGAAAATGAATATCCCAGAGTCCGATATTATCTCAAGATCCTAAGTACTTGTGGGATTCAGTGGAGAAACAAAGAATACATTGGGGGACATCAAACTCCCAATCTATATTGAAGGATTGCATTCTTATCAAAAGTTTTGTGTTATTGATTGCTTATCGTGTTGTAACGTTATCCTTGGCAGGCCATGGATACATGATATGAAGGCAGTTCCATCAACCTATCATCAGTGTGTAAAGCTTCCAAGTCCATGGGGAGTGGTGAAAATTGAGAGTGACCAACAGGAGGCTAAGAATTGCTATACCTCATCAATGAAACCAGCCTCAAGACCAAGGGAGCAATAGCAATTAAAGTATCCTTCAAGAGACGTCTTGGAGGCAAGAGAACAGGATTTGAAAGAAATCCTCATGGATCCTGATGATCCTGAATCCAAGATCTTCATAGGGTCAGGGATCCTCAGCGATATTGAACAAGAGCTAGTATCCTTTCTCAAAAGAAGGAAGACCACCTTTTCCTGGAAACATGAATACATGACAGGTATATCTAAGGATATAATTACTCACAAACTTGGCATTGACAGGTCATTCAAGCCAATTCATCAAAAGAGGAGGAAGTTTGCACCTGAAAGAAATGCTATTATCCAGGAAGAGGTAGATAAGCTACTTCGAGCAGGTATGATTAGAGAGGTTAAGTATCCAAGATGGTTAGCCAATGTGGTTGTTGTTCAAAAGAAAAATGGAAAGTGGAGGGTATGTGTCGATTTTACAGATTTAAACAAGGCATGTCCCAAGGATCCTTTCCCATTACCCCACATTGACTCCATGGTGGATGCTACCGCGGGTCATGAGTTGTTAACTTTTATGGATGCTTCATCTGGATTTCAACAAATTTAGATGGAACCATCCGATCAAGAGGATACAGCCTTTATGACCCCAACTGGTATATACTGTTATATTGCTATGCCATTTGGATTAAGGAATGCAGGTGCTACTTACCAAAGGCTTGTCAATATGATGTTCAAGGAACAAATTGGATACACTATGGAAGTCTATATTGATGACATGGTGGTTAAGTCCAAAAGAGCTGAGGATCACCTTAAAGACTTGGAGGAAGCATTCAATATCCTTGATAAATTTAATATGAAACTAAATCCTTCTAAGTGTCATTTTGGTGTAAAGGCAGGTAAATTCTTAGGATATATGGTAACAAAGAGGGGCATTGAAGCAAGTCCAGAGCAAATTAAGGCTATCGTGAATATCAAATCTCCTGCCAATGCTAAGGATGTGCAAAGGTTGACTGGCAGGATCGTAGCCTTGAACAGATTCATATCCAAATCCTCAGAAAAGTGCAAGGAGTTCTATGACATCCTGAGGAAAAACAAGAAATCTGAATGGACTGAGAAGCATGAAAGTGCCCTTAAAGCTCTTAAAGATTACCTATCCTCAGCCCCAGCCTTAATGAAACCAGAAAAGGGAGATGTGTTATCCTTATATTTGGCGGTATCCTCAAAAGCAGTAAGTGCGGTCCTTGTTAAGGATCACCAAGGTACACAACATCCTGTTTATTATGTAAGTAAGAGCTTACTTGATGCTGAATCCAGGTATTCACATTTAGAAAAACTTATCCTTGCATTAATTATGGCATCTACTAAATTAAGACATTATTTTGAGACTCATGCCATTATTGTTAAAACTAATTTCCCAATTAAGAATGTTCTCAGGAAACCTGAAATGTGAGGAAGGATGGCTAAGTGGGCAGTGAAGTTGAGTGCATATGATATAAGATATGAGCCTAGGACAGCCATTAAATCCCAAGCATTAGCTGACTTTGTGGCAGATTTCAGTAGTGATTTGCAAAAGGAAGCTGAACTAGAAGTCCAACAGCTTGAAGAAACCAAGGATCCTTGGATACTGTTTACTGATGGATCCTCCAATGTGAATGGAACAGGGCTTGGAATACTACTAAAATCGCCACAGGGGGACATAATACCCCACTCCATAGCTTGTGAATTTCAAACTACTAACAATGAGGCTGAATATGAAGCCTTGATAGCTGGTTTGCAAATTGTAAAGAATATGGGCATCAGGTATCTTGAGGTACATGTAGATTCTTTATTGATCACTAATCACTTTAATGGATCCTATGCTGTTAAAGGTGAAAAGCTAATCAAATATTTGGAGATAGTCAAAGAATTGGCACTCTCTTTTGTATCCTTTAGTTTGACACAGGTACCAAGGGAAGAGAATGCAGAAGCTGATGCATTAGCCAATCTAGGATCATCTTTGAAGATTCCTAAGGATATTGAGATCCCTATTATCCATATCCTGACCCCTGCTATCAAGGATCATGTAGCTATGGAGATAGGAGAAGATTCTGCAATCACCCCTAGTGATGATACCCAATCTCATTCAGGATCATGGATACTCCCAATCATGAGATACATACAACATGGAGAAATTCCTACAGGAGAAAACCCAAGGGCTTTTAAAATTAAGGTATCTCAATTTACAATATTAAATAATATGTTGTATAAACGATCTCTTGCAGGACCATATTTGAGATGCATTGAGGATCCTGAAATTCAAGAAGTCCTAAAGGATTTCCATGAAGGAGATTGTGGAAACCACACTGGGGGCAGGGCATTATTCTCAAGGATCCTGAGAACATAATACTATTGGCCCACTATGAAGAAGGATGCTGTGGAGTATGCCAAGAAGTGTGATCCTTGTCAGATGCATAGTAATATCCCTCACCAACCAGCAGAGCTCTTGCATCCTATATCTTCTTCTTGGCCATTCATGAGATGGGGAATGGATATAGTTGGAAAGCTTCCTAAGGCACCAGGTGGAAAAGTATTCATGCTTGCTATGACTGATTACTTCTCTAAGTGGATAGAGGCTGAAACCTTTGCTCAAGTCAGAGAAAAGGAAGTTATATCCTTTATTAAAAGGAATATTATTACTAGATTTGGCATTCCTTCTGAAATTATTTGTGATAATGGATCCCAACACCAGTCCATCCACAAGCTAATGGTCAGGCAGAATCATCTAACAAGATCATCATCAACAATTTGAAGAAGAAGCTTGGATCCAAGAAAGGAAAATGGGCAGAAGAACTACCTTATGTGTTGTGGGCTGATAGAACAACTCCCAAGAATGCTACAGGCCAAACTCCATTTTCTTTGGTATTTGGGGCAGAGTCAGTGATCCCTACAGAGATGGTGGTTCCAACTGCAAGAACAAGCGTTCGTGATCCTGAAGAAAATACTGAAAACTTGATTCAAGACTTGGATACTATAGAAGAAATCAGGGATTTAGCAAGGATAAGGATGGCCAGTTATCAACAAAGGATGGATGGAGCTTACAACAAAAATGTCAGGCTCAGGAAATTCCAAGTTGGGGATATGGTATTAAGGAAAGCATTTCAAAACACCACCAATCCTGCTGATGGAAAGCTAGCACCAAAGTGGGAAGGACCCTATTTGATTGAAGCTGAAGCAGGAAAGGGGGCATATCGATTGCTAACAATGGAGGGTGATTTGCTACCTAGAGCTTGGAATGCTGTCCATTTGAAGAAATATTTCATGTGATCATGATCCATGATCCTTACCAGACAAGTATCCTTGAAGGATCCTCGCTGACAGATGATCCTCTTTCTGGTAACATTCCAATCTTAAACTATTTCATTCTTTTTATTCTTATAAGGATAAGGATCCTGTGTCCTTTATCCTCCTTTTACTTGATTCTGAGTTTTGAAGGTTCAGGTATCTTTAACTAAGCGTTGAGTATCCACAGAAGTATCCAGTTGTTTGGGCTAGTCCCCAGTTTCGCCAGTAGCGCACGATGATCTTGGTATAGTTCATGGCAATGGGACCAGTACCCGCTTTAGGGGCTGACAATTTCGTTGTACTGGCTATATTCAGGATCCTACGTATAATGGTAGACGTACCATACATCCGTTCCTAAGGTTTCTAACGTTTTCACGTTAGCTAAGGTTTTGGCATTTTCATGTCACTAAGTTTGGATAGTCGCCAGTAAGGGCCATACTCCAGTTTACATACGATCCTTTGGGCTTGTCCCCAGTTATCATTTGGGCTTGTCCCCAGTTATCCTTTGGGCTTATCCCCAGTTATCCTTTGGGCTTGTCTCCAGTTATCCTTTGGGCTTGTCCCCAGTTATCCTTTGGGCTTGTCCCCAGTATATTGGGCTTGTCCCCAGAATTGTTGGGCTTGTCCCCAGTCACTAACATTCATCTTATATTGGCTCAGTTCCAAGTAATATCTTATTTCAGGTCTGTGAAGATAAATGGCCAAAGATTCTTGACCCTTACTTTCAACTAAGGTTTGTATCTTGGGTTATCCTAATTTTAAGTGTTGAAGGATAGGTTCCTAACTTGGGTTCTCAGGTATGATCCTAAACTGTTTTGATTTTATTCATTATGTATTTAAGTGACACTTATCCTTTGACAACTGAAATTATGATCCTTAAATTATTTTATGTGATCCTTGATCATATCCTTAACTCTTAAGGGATATTTTTAAATTTTTTCCTTACTTGATAAGTTTAAACGATATGAACATCACAATAGATTGAAGAATAAAATAACAATAAGGATATCAACACAGGATATAGCCAAAAAGTTAAGGTCATTTTATTCACAAAAGCTTAAACCCTTTTAAGTTTGTCAAAATTGCCAACCCACGTTTCTACCAGCAAAGCGTGGCCCGTCCACATGGGTTGGCAAAGGGTGTCCATTGTTTGTAGGTCTAATAAGTGCAGGAAATTAAAGACGGCAGGATCACAATGGCTTCATCCCCCAAACAGAGGCCAAACAGAGGATCCCTCCACCATTTGTAATCCTACCTATTGTTCAAAGGATCATCCATGATCCTCAACCCTAATTACTATTGTTCAAGTATAGACCAACCATTTTTTATCAAAACATCATCAAAACAAAAAAAAAACCATAACCAAACTAAAAAAATGGGCTCCGGCTACGTCTAGAAATGTCCATCATCGCCCATTGTTGCAGCCTACACCTTCGCTGCATCACCACCTCCAGCTCCACTAGCTTCACCACCATGATCCTTGCCACTACCACTAGCCTCAATTGCCAGAACCTCCTCAGCCTCCTCCTCGTCATCCAGTTCAGCCAGCCTTGCCTTCCAGCCTTCCACATCCCAGTTGCTCCTGTCAAAGGCAGGATCCTGGGCTTCTTGAGCCATTTGTAGCTTGGTCTTGTACATGGCTATGGCAGCGGAGACCTTGGCATCCTCTGTGATTTCGTGCTTTTCATAATCAAAATTAATCAGGATTGTAGCTGTCTGAGCTTTGGCATCTTTGAGATCTTTTTGGAGGTCAGCAATCTTGAGATCCTTAAGCAATGCGACTTGTTGGAGGTCGGCAATCTTCTTGTCCTGCTCTTCGACATGCCCAACATAGTCTTCAATCTCAGCAAATTTCTGCAAAGGAGATAAAAGAACAGTTTAAGAACAAGTGATCCTCAAATAAGCTGGGTACCTAAAGCAGGGACAAGGATCCTTACCTCGTTGAAGTATTCAAGGAACTGGTGGCGGATCAGGGGCAGACCTTGCAGATCCTCAGCTTCGGAGGCTTTTCTTTTCTTGCCGCCCCTTCCTTTAGCGGGTGCCTTGGGGATCGAAGCAGTTGGGCTGGCAGGAAGCTTCTTCTTGGAGGATCGGACGGTGTCAAGCTCAGTGACACTAAATTTGGAAGCAGATCTTGATGATTTTCCAGCGCCTACACACCCAAAACAGATAAGTGTCCTAATTCTACTCATATATAACTATTTATTTAAACATTTGAATATAAAAAGAACAGGATACTTACTTGACATGGTGACAGAGCCTGAGGATACCTCTTGTGAATCCTGGGTGATTGTCTTGAATGATCTTGTTTCAGGATCAAGCTTTCTAAAGGCAGCAAGTCTCACCTTGGTGGCAGTAGAAGGAATAATATGCGAGAATGTGATAGCTGTACAAAAAGAAACAAAAGCATATTAGTAATCATTATCAGAATGAGCTTACTTAGTGATCCTTCTGAGGATCCTCCTATCCTACCATCAGTGCTCCATTTCTTCGGTAAATCCTTTCCATCCGGGATGGAATCTCTTCTGACGAAGAAGAATCGCCGTTTCCAGTTGGTATCGTTTTTAGTAGCCTTAAAGATGGGATGTTCTTCTCCGGGTTTACGTTTGAACAAATATCGGTGGGATCCAAACGTTGTGAGATCATACATCTCAGCCAACTCTGACATTCCTAGGTCAATTCCTTCCTGCTCGATGATCCTTTCAAGGGTATATAGGACCCTCCAGATCATCGGCATAGCTTGGATGTAGCAGATGCCGGTAAGGGAGAAAAAGGATTGGGTAAAGTTTGGAAAAGGATAGGTGTATCCTATGGTGAAAGGTGTAACCGGGAAAGCTACCCAAGTTTCAGAGATGTTGTCACTAAGAGCAGTGGGGTCAAAGGATTTGATAACAGTATTTGCTGGAAAATAGTGGCGGATTCTATCAATTTGTGCATCAGTGAAACAACAGCGTTCTTTCCCGGAATCTTTGATGATCCCTTGACTTTTTAAGGGGCTGTTCTTCTTGTGATCCTTGCCCGGTGAGCTTCGGAGCATCATTTTTGAACGAGATGATGGTAAAGAAAAAAAAGCAGAATATGAGAAAGGAGAAAGGAAAAGAGTTACCTGTTTGATCGTTGATGCAGAATTTAAAGGGAGTTCTCTTGAACTTAAATGTGAAATGATCCCTATCTCTAACTCTTATTTATAATGATGATTCTGCAGGGTAGTCATCTCACTGACGTCATGATCGTAACGGCTAGTCCGCTTATAACGGCTAGTTATCCGTTGGTTAAATGCGGATAAGATCGACAAAATATAACTCATTTATTTACATATTTACTCCTTATATTTTGGGGGCAATTGTTAGGGGTGGATTTCTAAATGACCAGTGATCCTTATTTACTGTTGGATTTAGTGATCCTCAATTCTGTCTGAAGTAATGATCCTCAGAAGTGTTGCAGGATCATGGATCACTATAAGGATCCCTGTACTAACGATTGTCTACTTTGAATTCGTAAATGTTTTGCAGGAATATCAACTTGGACTTAGTCTTGGCGACATTCCTGGAGAATATTCTCAGTCTATTCCGCACGTGCTTGGTCAGAAATGGACGTTGTGGAGTCGTGGAAGACTTGCATGATTTGCGGAATGTTAGTTAGGCTTGATATTTTCTATTTTTAAAGGGGTAGCGAGCTATTTTTAGAGACACTTAGCTATTTTTGGCTACACACACATTCATACAACCGCTCTCATCGGCTCTTGACAAAACACTTAGCATTTTTCACACATTTCTACACGATACACTATAGTGATCCTTGTACTTAGCTCGCTATCATCCGAAGTTGTAACAGATTGTTTGTTTAATTTGAGTTGGTGATCGGTAGTTTCCATCACCCGGGGTTTTTTGTGCCGGAGATCAACTCTTGATCAAGGGCTTTTTCCCCGTATAAATCTTCGTGTCATTTGTTCATTACACTTCATAGTGATCCTTATTGTTGTTCATCAATTCAAGCATCATACCTCACAACAGAAAGTTTGGTTACATTGTCATTGCCTGATTTTTTACCAAAACAATAAGTATCCTTGAAGGATCCTTAGAGCACAGATTATCCTCATTTTGGTAACATTCTAATCTCAAACTATTTCATTTCCTTACTTTCTCACATAAGGATAAGGATCCTGCATCCTTTATCCCCCTTTCACGTGATTCTGAGTTTTGAAGGTTCAGGTACTCTTAGCAAAAGGATGGTTATCCACAAAAGCAACCAGTTACTTGGGTTTGAACCCAGTTATTTGGGCTTGACCCCAGTTCCGCCAGTAGCGCACGATGATCCTGGTATAGTTCATGGCAGTGGGACCAGTACTCGTTTTAGGGGCTGATAATTCCATTGTACTGGCTATACCTAGGATCCTACGTATAATGGTAGACGTACCATACATCCGTTCTTAAGGTTTCTAACGTTTTCACGTTAGCTAAGGTTTTGGCATTTTCATGCCACTAAGTTTGGATAGTCGCCAGTTAGGGCCATACTCCAGTTCACACACGATCCTTGGGCTTGTCCCCAGTTATCCATGGGCTTGTCCCCAGATATCCTTTGGGCTTGTCCCCAGTTGCTAACTTTTATCTTATATTGGCTTAGTCCCAAGTTATGTTCTATTTCAGATCTTCGAAGTTAAACAACCAAGGATCCTTGATCCTTACTTCTTACTAAGGTTTGTCTTATGGTTATCCTGGTTATAGTATTAAGGGTTAGGATCCTAACTTAGATCCCCATGTATGATCCTTAACTATTTTGATTTTATTCATTGTTTATTTGAATAACCCTTGTACTTTGACAACTGAACTCATGATCCTTAAAATATACCACTTTTTGGAATTTTTCAACTATAGGATATTTGATCCTGGATCATATCCTAAATATTTTTTATCTAATTTGTTCAACTTTTCTTATTCAGACAAGTGTATATCAAAACAATTGAAAATTAAAAGGACAAACAAGGATAACAACACAAGATAAGCCAAAAAAGATTAAAGTTATTTTATTAACAAAAGTTTAACCGTCGAAGGTTGTCAAAATTGCCAACCCACGTTTCTACCAGCAAAACGTGGCTCGTCCACATGGGTTGGCAACGGGTGTCCATTGTTTATGCGGTTATAGCAAGTGCAGGAAATCAAAGGCGGCAGGATCACAATGGCTTCATCCCCCAAACAGAGGATCCCTCCACCATTTGTAATCCTACCTATTATCCAAAGGATCCTAGATCCTTAATCCTAAAACTATTGTTCAAATACAAACCAACCATTGTTTAACGAAAACAGCACTACCACCAAACCTAAAAAAAATGGGCTCCGGCTATGTCTAGAAGTGTCCATCATTGCCCATTGTTGCAGCCTACACCTTCGTTGCATCACCATCTCCAGCTCCACTAGCTTCACCACCATGATCCTTGCCACTGCCTCCAGCCTCGATCGTCAGGATCTCCTCAGCCTCCTCCTTGTCATCCAGCTCAGCCAGCCTTGCCTTCCAGCCTTCCACATCCCAGTTGCTCCTGTCGAAGTCAGGATCCTGAGCTTCCAAGGCCATCTGCAATTTGGTCTTGTACATCGCTATGGCAGCAGAGACTTTAGCATCCTGGGTGATCTCATGCTTCTCGTAATCAACATTGATCAGAACCTTGGCCGTTTCAGCTTTGGCATTTTGGAGGTCCTTTTGGAGGTCTGCAATCTTAAGATCCTTGAGCAATGCGACTTGTTGGAGGTCAGCAATCTTCTTGTCCTGCTCCTCGACATGCCCAACGTAGTCTTCAATCTCAGCAAATTTCTGCAAAGAAGATAAAGAACAGTTCAAGAACTGGTGATCCTAAAATAAGCTGGATACCTAAAGCAGGGACAAGGATCCTTACATCGTTGAAGTATTCAAGGAACTGGTGGCGGACCAGGGGCAGACCTTGCAGATCCTCAGCTTCAGAGGCTTTTCTTTTCTTGCCACCCCTTCCTTTAACGGGTGCCTTGGGGATCGAAGCAGTTGGGCTGGCAGGAAGCTTCTTCTTGGAGGATCGTACGTTGTCCAGATCGGTCACGCTGAACTTGGAGGCAGATTTTGAAGCTTTTCCAGCACCTGCACATTCAAAGCAAGATAAGTATCCTTATCCTATTTCTATTTAACTATTTATTTAAATCTTTAACTATACAAAAAATAGGATACTTACTTGACATGGTGACTGAGCCTGAGGATACCTCTTGAGAATCCTGGGTGATTGTCTTGAATGATCTTGTTTCAGGACCGAGTCTTCTAAAAGCAGCAAGCCTTTCCTTGGTAGCAGGAGACGGTATGAGGTGTGAAACAGTGACAGCTGCATAACATAAAACAAAAGGGGGTTAGTGATCCTATCACAAGAGCAAGATTATCCGGTGATCCTTCTCAGGATCCTCTGTCCTACCATGGGTGGACCACTCCCTGGGTAGATCCTTTCCGTTTGGGATAGAGTCTCTTCTGACAAAGAAAAAGCGTCGTTTCCAGTTTGTATCGTTCTTGGTGGCTTTAAAAATGGGGTGTTCTTCACCAGGTTTTCGTTTGAACAAATATCGGTGGGATCCAAACGTTGTGAGATCATACATCTCAGCCAACTCCGACATTCCTAGATCAATCCCTTCCTGCTCGATGATCCTTTCAAGGGTATATAAGACCCTCCAGATCATCGGCATAGCTTGGATGTAGGAGATGCCGGTAAGGGAAAAAAAGGATTGGGTAAAGGCTGGAAAAGGATAGGTGTATCCTATGGTGAATGGGGTAACAGGAAAGGCAATCCAAGTTTCAGAGATATAGTCACTCAAAGCAGTGGGATCAAAGGATTTGAAAATGGTGTTCGCCGGGAAAGAATAGCGAATTCTATCAATTTGTGGATCAGTGAAACAACAGCGTTCTTTTGCGGAATCTTTGATGATCCTTTGGCTCTTTAAGGGGCTGTTCTTCTTGCGATCCTTGCCCGGTGAGTTTCGGAGCATCGTTTTTGACGAGATGATGGTAAAGAAAGAAAAGCAGAGTAAGAGAAGGAAGAAGAGGAAAAGAGAATACCTGAATAAGTCTTCTGATGAGGATTTAAAAAGGAAACGTTCGGATTTAAATGCCCTTTCCCTCTTGTCTCTAACTGCCATTTATAACGATGATTTTGCAGGATAAGTCACCTCAGTGACGTCAGGATTCCAACGGCTAGTTCGATCTTAATGGCTATATATCCGTTAGTTTGTTGCGGATAAGATCGACAAAATACAACTCGTTTATTTACAATATTACTCCTTATATTTTGGGGGAAATTGTTAGGGGAGGATTTCTTAATGACCTGTGATCCTTAAGTGTTATCCTGTTTGGTGATCCTTACTTCTGTGACAATTAGTGATCCTCAGAAGTACTTCAGGATCATGGATCATCCTAAGGATCCTTATACTAATGATTGTTCACTTTGAATTCGGTATTGTTTTGCAGGAGTACCAGCTTGGACTTGGTCATGGCGATATTCCTGGAGCATATTCCCTTCAATTCTGCACGTGCTTGACCATTGTGAACGTTATGGAGAACGTGGGGAGAAGGCACGAAATGCGGACAGTTAGTTAGGCTAGATATTTTTCTAATTTTAAGGGGGTAGCGAGCTATTTTTTAAGAACATTTGGCTATTTTTGGCTACACACACTCGTACAACTGCACTCACCAGCTCTCGGCAAAACACTTAGCATTTTTCATACATTTCTACACGATACACTATAGTGATCCTTGTACTTAGCTCGCTATCATCCGAAGTTGTAAAAGGATTATTGTTTAATTTGAGTTGGTGATCGGTAGTTTCCATCACCCGAGGTTTTTTATGCCGGATATCATTCATTGATCAAGGGTTTTTTCCTCGTATAAATCTTTGTGTCTCCTGTGCAATTCATTTCTGAGTGATTCTCATTGTTGTTTACCAATTCAAGCATCATACCCCGTAACAGAGAGTTTGGTTGCATCATCCTCGTCTGATTTTTGACCAAAACAGTTATGGAATCGACAAAGCTTAGACATTACTTCGAGACACATAGGATTCATGTTAAAACCAATTATCCTGTTAAAAATGTGCTTAGGAAACCTGAGATGTCAGGCAGAATGGCTAAGTGGTCAGTGAAGTTAAGTGCCTATGACTTAGTATATGAACCTAGAAATGCCATAAAATCACAGGCTCTAGCTGACTTTGTGGCTGATTTCAGTAGTGATATTCAGGATGAAGTAGACCAAGAAGTCCAACAATTAGAAGAAACCTCAGAATCTTGGACATTATATACTAATGGTGCATCTAATGTTAGAGGAGTAGGATTGGGAATACTACTAAAATCGCCACAGGGGGACATATTACCCCAGGCTATTAGGTGTGAATTTCCTGCCACTAATAATGAAGCAGAATATGAGTCTTTAATTGCAGGATTAGAGTTGGCTAAAAATATGAATATTAAGAATTTGCAAGTATATGTTGACTCCTTGTTAATCATTAATCGTTTTAATGGATCCTATGCAGTTAAAGGTGAGAAGTTAATCGAGTACCTCGATATTCTCAAAAAATTAGCAGGATATTTCGATGTTTTTACACTTGAACCGGTACCTAGAGAAGATAATGCTGAAGCGGATGCCCTGGCAAACCTAGGATCATTAGTCAGGATACCAGAGGGAACCCAAATACCGATACTTCATATCCTGTATCCTGCTGTGGATCCCTTCAAAGCTCATGATAAGGAGGTAACAAGCATCCAGGATCCTGGTCATGATCCTGATGAGGATACTGAATCCTGGATGACTCCAATCATAAGATATCTCAAGGAAGGACACATCCCTAAAGACAAAAACCCTAAGGCATTTAGGATGAAGGTATCGCGATTCACCATTATAAATAATGTTTTGTACAAGAAATCTCTTGCAGGACCATACCTGAGATGCTTGGAGGATCCTGAAACCATGGTTGCAAAAGTCGCTAGGCGCTCCCTAGTCGGATCTGGGAGTACTCAGGAAGTACTCGGTTTAGGCGGAGATTACTCGGGGAGTAATTGGCCTGGGAGAACAGTACTCGTGCCTCGACAGCCTACCATGTAGCGAGTACTCGGGGAGTACTCGGAGCCTAGGTGGGACTTTTACAACCATGCCTGAAACTAAGGAAGTGCTTCAGGATATACATGAAGGGGATTGTGGTAACCACACTGGGGGCAGGTCATTATTCTCAAAAGTATTAAGAATAGGATACTATTGGCCGACAATGAAAAAAGATGCTACAGAATATGCTCGAAGATGTGATGCATGTCAAAGGCACAATAACATATTACATCAACCAGCTGAACCACTATATCCTATAACTTCCCCTTGGCCATTCATGAAATAGGGGATGGACATAGTAGGAAAATTGCCAAAAGCTCCAGGAGGAAAAGTCTTTATGCTAGCAATGACTGACTATTTTTCCAAATGGGTTGAAGCTGAAGCATTTGTTCAAGTTAGAGACAAAGAAGAAGTATCCTTCATAAAAAGGAATATCCTGACCAGGTTTGGAGTACCAGCTGAAATCATTTGTGACAATGGATCTCAGTTTATAAGTAAGAGGACTACTGAGTTTTGCAAGAGTTGGGGAATTAAAATGATCACATCTACTCCAGTACATCCTCAAGCAAATGGACAAGCTGAATCCTTGAACAAGATAATTGTCAACAATTTGAAGAAAAGACTAGGAGCTAAGAAAGGAAGATGGGCAGAAGAACTACCCTTTGTTTTATGGGCTGATAGAACAACGGTAAAAAATGCAACTGGCCAAAACCGTTTTCCTTGGTATTTGGAGCAGAAGCAGTGATCCCAACAGAAATGGTAATACCTACGGCAAGATCTATCCTCCGGGATCCTGAAGCTTTGTGCCAAGATTTGGACACTGTAGACGAAGCAAGAGATGCAGCAAGGCTAAGGATGGCAGCATATCAACAGAGGATATCCAGAGCATATAACAAGAATATAAGGACTAGAAGATTTCAAGTTGGGGATTGGGTATTAAGAAAGGCTTTTCAAAATACTACTAATCCTGCCGATGGAAAGTTGGCTCTAAAGTGGGAAGGACCATACGAGGTTGAATCAGAACCAGGGAAAGGAGCATACCGACTCAAGAGTATGGAGGGGGGATATGCTACCAAGATCCTGGAATGCTATACACTTAAAGCTCTATTTCAAGTAAGAATAGAATTCAATTTCTATCTCAGAATGGTATGTATTCTACCTCTTTTAAATATATTTGAATTTGTTTATTATCTCGAACCCAATACTGACTTAAGCATCGGAGGGGTGTTAACCAAGCTAACACCCACCTTAGTTTAAGATTATTTTTGCAGAATATGTCTCAGGATATAGCTCCAGGATACATGCTCAGGATATTTCGAAGGATTAGAGGATTGGCCCCCTCTCTCACGTATGAGGGATTCTAATCCCATCAAAGGTTTAAAGGTATTCACCTTTCTTACGAATTGGGTTTAAACACCCCGCCTGGAGCGCAAGTTATCTAGGGATAGTTCAAGGTAGCGGGACCAGTTCATGTAAAAGTGGCTGACAATTTCGTTACTATTGGCTATATCCTGGATCCTAAAGGTATATGAGGATTGATCACCCTCTCTCACGAAAGGGTATTTTCATACTCTCTAAGGTTTAAAGGTTTTCACCTTTCTAAGTCTTGGAGTTTATACACTCCCGCCTGTAGCGCATGAAAATTAGGGTTTATCCCCAGGATATTAAGGGTTTATCCCCAGGATATTCAGGATTCATCTGTAGAATAGCTAAAGTATGACTATGCTGGCATTCCTAAGTCTACAAATATGTTGAACACAGGGGACATACATCATACAATTCAAAGGATGGATTCAAACTTATAAATGTGCACTGGGGACATTCCTATGATGGAAGATTGGAATTGACTCTCTAGGAATCTTTGGTATGGTCTCTCCTTTTTATTTAGATAACTTGAGTTTTATAAGTTATGTGGCAGTATCCTGAGCAGGATATCTCTCAGGATACTCTTACAATATGTTCCCAAAAATGTTCTAACAAAACTATTTTCATAAGTAAAATTTATGTAGTAAAGTTGTAACAACGGAAATAAAGCCAAAAGAAGGTTATATTATTAACATATCAAAAGTTGTGCTTTTGGTTTCACCTCAAACCAAGGTCCATCCACCAAAAGCACGATTAGTTCCTTAACAGTTAAAGGTTTCATCTCAAGCCGAGACTCATCCACCTCCAACTGTTATATTGTCCAAAAGTAAAGCATACTAACGTTGATGACCAAGGGCTTCGTCCTGAAACTCAGGATCCCTCCACCTTTGGCCATCATATTGTTCAAATGCAGGAAAAGTAAAATGCAGGAAAAGTAAATTGTTTTAGGGTTACATGCCAACATTCAAATTTAAAAAAATGGGCTTCGGCCTAGGCATCAACATCCATCATCGCCCACTTGAATGCCCTCACACAGTGGCATCTTCACCAGCCTTCTCTGTCTTCTCAGCCTCAGTATCCTGAGCAGCATCCGTCCTAGCGTCCTTCTTTTCTCCAGCCTTGTCCACCGGCTCTGCTGACTTAGAGGATTCGCCAGTCTCAGCAGGAAGCGGCACAGCTTTGCCTCCAAGTTCCTTCAGCTTCGCCACCCAGGAATCAACCGGCCAGGTTGGGCATTCAAGACCTGTCTCCTTGGCCTCATAAGCCATCTTGATGCGAGCTTGTAGCAGAGAGACAATAGCTGAGTTCTTGATCCCTTCCCGGAAAGAGACCATGGCCTGTTCGTGCTCCACTTGAACGGCAGCCAGCTTTATCTCAGCATCCTGAGTGACCTTCTTTAACTTGTCCTCATAATGCCGGGTCTTGACTTCAGCAATGGCGCCTTGGTCGGCAACAGTGGTCTCAAGCTGTTTGATCCTGGCCTCTTGGAACTTGTTTGTGCTGCAAGCATCGGTGTAAAGATGAAGCAGATGCTGGAGGCCCTGCACGTCAAAATTCAGGTATAAGTCAAAATACATTAACGAGGATATCCTGTCAGGATATTCTATCAGGATATGTGTACAGGATATAGTATCAGGGTATTACCTTGTTGAGGAAGGACGTCATCGACTCTAAGGAGTCAGTGAAGCTGAGTTCTTCATATGAGAACCCTTCAGAACCTGGGGTGCTGACCTCAAAACCTTTCCTCTTCTTGGAAGTAGAAGCACGGGTTCTCGGGGTAGGCTTGGGAGCCGGGAGCGGTTTGGAGCTAGTAATAACAGGAGTTTCTTTCTTGACATCGACTGGAGTGGGGTAGCTATCAAGCTCATCAAGGTCCAGGAAGATTGGAACTTTGCTGGAGTCTGCATACAGGGAGTAAAACTCTTTCCTAAACATATCAAATAAGAACATGTATGCAGGATATTGTGCAGGATCCTTACCATACATGTTTGAACTAGAGAGTGGACTTGGAGATGCTGGAAACGGGTTGAAACTTCTTTCAGCCTCTGGGAGGAGTCTGATGGCGTCGATTCTCTTCTGTGAGTCAGCTAGGGGAGGTGCAAGCTTCCTGAAATCGGCTGTGTACAAGAAAATGAAAAAAATAGTACAAAATATGAAACAGGATATAAGACAGGATCATCCTTAAACCCTAAATCCTACCCTTTCTCAACCACTTCACCGGATATTCCGTTCCACCAGGGATTGAGTCTCTTTTTACAAAGAAGAATTTGGATTGCCATTTCTCCTCATTCCTGGTGGCACGAAGTATCAGTGGATCGCCGGAGGTAGAATAGAACAAGAATCTACAGGAACCATGGCATCTAAGCCGATATGCTAAGGGGAGGTCATGAACGGAAAGGTCAGGAATATGATTCCTCTTGATTTGATCAAGAACAGATAAGACTCGCCAGAGCATCGGCATTGTTTGACTAAAACATATTTTCATGGTATTAAAGAACTCAGTGATGAAATCCGGAAAGGGAAACTACAATCCTAAGGTAAAGGGAAAGGCATTAAAGCACAACCACTCGTCGGAAACCATGTCCGACCGGATTTCCCGATCAAACGACCGGAACACCGTCCCTTTCGGGAAGATGCCAGAGGATTTGAGAGCCGACAAGTGGGCACTATCGAAGGAGCATATCTCTTTCTCCGGTTCTTGGAGAAGATTCTGGCGGAAGAATGTAGGAGCGGAGTCACCAGAGCTGGATCTTGTCTGCCTTGCCATATAGTCGTCTGAATTTTTGATCAGAATGAGTAGATGAAGATGAAGATGAGAGAGAAAGTTTTTACCTTTTTTCTATGCGGTAATGGTTAAATGAGGATGAGGATGAGGATGAGAAGTTATAGGAGGTAATGAGTAATTATAGACTAAGAGGTTACAAGCTGTCACATCAAGGTCTAATCTCTTAATTTCCTCGTTATTCGTAAAAAATATAACCGTTAGTATCAGGATACTAAACGGTAACATTTTTTTGGGACAATTGTTATGGGTGAAATTCTGAGCTCATATCCTAGATAATATCTTAAATTATATATTGGTTGCATGATATATGTTCATGCCCAGGATGCTGATTCAGGATATTGGTAACATCCTGAATGGTATCCTGAGGATTACTAACGGATTATGTGCAGGAATACGAGTCCAAGCTTGTAACGTTCATGAGGACCCTTTCCCCGGAAGACTCGGTCTAAGTCATTCGAAGGAAGACGTTGAAGCCGCTTTACTCGGTCCATAACGTTAACTATGGAATATTCGAAGGCATCCCCCGTTTATAGGATTTTTTTTTTTGTATTTCTTAGCTATAAATAGATGGATAAATCAGATCGAATAGGACACAACAATACTCACTGCTCTCTAACACTTTAATCTCTCGCAACTCTCACTTTCACAAAAAGCATTGAAACACTTAGTGATCTGATCAATATCCTGCACTGTATCCTGACGTTTAAAGTAATAAGAAGAACAAGGCAGCTGCGATTGTCAGCTCCCGAGGTTTTGTGTCGGCGATCTAGATTGATCAAGGGCTTTCCTCGTATATCTCGTGTCACCCCCTTTACTTTTTTCTCATTGTTTGATCACAGATATAGCTCAATATCCTGAGCCGTATCCTGAAAACTGTTTTTGCAAACAACTAAATTAGCGTATTTTCAACACACTTTCTTAGCACACTACCTCACTTAACTAATTTGATCACTTAATTGCTTCGGTAATTTTTGACCAAAACAATTACAATGAGGTTTATATTAAAAAAAATTGGTTTTAATTGGTTTTTTCATTCGTTCTCACGGTTCTCGCAATATTATTGTTCTCAAGATAACCCTCCGCTATATATATATATATATAGGACAAAGATCTGTTAGGAATCACCCTTTATTGCGAGAACCAGTGTGAACACAAACAGTAATTCCTAAAAAAATCTAAAAAACACCCAAAATTTTTTATTTTTATTTTTTTACTATTTTTTTTTTTTTGGAAAAAATCGCTATATTTTGTTAATAAAAAAATTCAAAATTTTTTTTTCGAGTAACAGTTATCCATGCACATGTGCATATGTATCATTTCTTTGTCAAATTCCGTAATTCATTACAAATAATAGTCAATTGCACTTTCATTTACACTACCACGTGTAATACACTACTTTTTACGTTAACAATGTTAGAAATGCACATGTGCATCTATATGTATCAACATGAAATAAGGTGTTTTGGTATACTACTTTCTCTTTCATCTATCATTCCATCTATAATACACAAGCATGCAAATGTGCAGTTTTGTCATTTCATTGACAAATTTCGTAATTCATTACACATATTAGACAATTGCACTTTCATTTACACTACCATATGTAATACACTACTTTTTACATTACCAATATTAGAAATGCACATGTGCATTTATATGTATCAACATGAAATAAGGTGTTTTGGTACACTACTTTGAATACACTTTCCCTTTCATCTATCATACCATCCATAATACAATACCATTACCTCCTACCATCCATAATACAATACCATTACCTCCTACCACCCATAATACAATACCATTAACAATATTTTCACTTTATTACATATATGTAAACACCATTTATACCATCCCATCAACATATTACATCAAAAATTGACAACTATAACCAAATCATCAACCACTATATTATATAACCAAAAAAACATGTATATGGGCCTACTTCTCCATTCAAAATCACAAACTTTTTGTACCAAAACACGTTATATCATGGTTATACCTAATGATGCACATGTGCATTTTGAATATTGGTAATGTAAAAAAGTAGTGTATTACTAATGGTATTATAAATTAAAGTGCACTTGTCTATTCCTGATAACGTATTACCGAATTTGTCGAAGTAATGATACATATGCACATGTGCATGGATAACTGTTACTCGAAAAACAAAGTTTTTTTTATGGTAACGAAATATAGCGATTTTTTAAGAAAAATATTAAAAAAAAATTTGAGTGCTTTTTTGATTTTTTTTAGATTTTATTTTGTGTTCACATTGGTTCTTGCGGTTCTCGCATGAACCTTACCCTATATATATATATATATATATATATATATATATATATATATATATAGGGAGCCGCTAAAATGAAAATCACCTCTAGTTGTAAGAACCGCGAGAACCACTCTCAACCAATCAGATTTAGCCAACTAAAAGGGTATTTTAGTCTTTTACCCCATATGTCAAATCCCCCTCTCTTTCTCTCTCCATTTAATGCAACCAGACAATCAACCCATTCTCTCTCTAAATTTCAAAACCCCAAAATTGTAGCATTCTCTCTCTAAAAACATCCACAACCCAAAAACAAAACACATTCAATCCATCTGATGTCAAGTTTGAAGTTCAATCCATCTCATGTCAAGTTTTTCTTCAACAAACACCCACAACACATAAACAACAGCGGTGGGGGTGACGCGGTGGGGTTAACGGTGGTGGCGAAGGCGGTGGAAGTCGGTGGTGTGGAGGCGGAGGTGGTAGAGCAGGTTGATGGTGGTCGCCGGAGGTGAGAAGGATGGTAAGAGAACGGGTTTTCATGGCGGTTGATTTTTGCGGCGGTGACGGGGGTGAAGGGCGGTTGTGGTGGTGGGGTTGATGGCGACGGTGGGTGAAGGCGGTTGCAACCCATCTCAGATCTGCAAAAACTCCCAGATCGGCAATCCATCTCAGATCTAAAAAAAGACATGGTGGCTGCAACTGTTCTGAAACGACCGAAATGAAGATCGGAGTCTCGTGCACACCATCCATCTCTGGGGAGAGGTAAGCAACAGTCCAGGTCGGGTCATGTTTTGATTTTTTAATCTTGTTTTAGTTCTGGATCTTGTGTGGTTTGATGTTCCATCTAGGGTTTGTTTGATATGTTAGAACTTGTAAATTGATGTTTTGGAGTTTGTAGGTTTTGAAAGGGTTTTTTTACATATACCTAGTTTTGTATATACCAAGTTTCATCTAAAAGTTTTGATGAAATCTTGAATTGTTTGGGGGAAGAAGAAAAGGGTTGTTTGTATATGTGTTTGTGTCGTGGGTTAAAATTTTTGGTTGTTTCTTTGTAAGGGGGTATATTATGGTTTCTTGGAGAGTGATTGTTTGCTTTTGTGGGTTTTTTTGGTTCTACAGGAAATGTGAGATTAATTGTGAAAATGGGTGATGACAACTGAGAGAGAAGAGCTAGAAGGATCTT